>CAUYRT010065702.1:0-17281 GCA_963574885.1 Lepilemur ruficaudatus
AACTGCAAATTACTGCATTTTTACATCTACCATCCCTACCCCCCACCTTTTAACACATATGCAGATATAGTTTACTCTGGGAATTCTGGAACTATTAAATGGTTTATATTAAATTAAGAGATTTTTATCTTTATCAACCCCCTCCTCTAAATATTCCATGCAGAATACCTATTTGGTAGTATAGGGATTTGGGGGTACTTTTAATGATCAAAGAGGTCTGAGTAAGATTTTTCTTTTCTTTTGTCTTGGGTTGGGGGAGGACAGGGTCTCACTTTATTTCCCAGGCCTGAAGTGCAGTGGCATCATCACAGCTCTCTGTAACCTCAAACTCCTGGGCTCAAGGGATTCTCCTGCCTCAGTTCCCTGAGTAGCTGGGAATATAGGTGCGCCTGGTAAATTTTTTTTTTTTTTTTTTTTGGTAGTTATTAGATCTCACTATATTGTTCAGGCTAGTCTTGAACTCCTGGCCTCAAGCTATCCTCCTGCTTCAGCCTCCCAAAGTGCTGAGATTACAGGCATGAACCACCATGCCTGGCCTGATTTTTCATTTTTCAAGGGAAGGAATTCATGCTTAACTCTGACATTCATTTTATTACAGATGATTTTTCAATTTTAATTTCACTATCCAAATGAATATTGCCATTTCTTTTTATACGTTTATTTAGCAATGCTATCTGTCATTTCTCAAAACATTTTTTGGTGTATTTTAGGCCATACAAAAAGCAGATTTGTTTCTGTATAGGAACATCTCAAAGACCCCAGAATTCCGAAGGAGAGATGAGCAGTCATGCCAAATGCAGCCTTAGGGTCCCTACTCCCCCTCCAAGTTTCTTAAATTGAAAATTAGTGTTCTTTCAACATCAGCGGACTAAAATATCTCAATTTTTCTGAAACAAAAAGGAACATGATTTATTGACCTTATTTAACCAGAGGAAACACATGGTGTCATTTAACAGTAAGTCTAGATTTGGATCAAATTTTTAGAATGAGCAATGCCTCTTACTGATCTAAGCATCTCCTGCAGGAAAGGAGTCATGCAAAGTTCCGTTTGTTCAACTGGGAACAAACAGGCCAAAGTTGAAAGTTATATTACTGGGGATTTGACAGTTATTAAAATATTTGGCTAAACGATTGAATACACTTAACTGAAAGTCACAATATTTTCAGATACAACATTTGGAAATGAGCTCATTGCTGTTTGTGTATTTCTCAAATGAACAATACAGCCCCCTCAGAGATTCCCATAGCAATGGGCTATAGACTTTGCAAATCATAGACTAAATGGGGAACAATTTCTTGGAGGATCATTTTGTTGAATGGTGATTAGCGTAAAATATTTCATATTAAAAACCACATTATATGGGTGGAGGGGGAAATGGGCAACTATGTGAGATGATGGATATGTTAATTTGTTCCACTATAGTAACCACTTTACTATTAAATATATACGTATTTTCTAACATGTTGTATACTTTAAATATACACAATAAGATTTATTTTTAAAAAATGGAAAGAACCCACATTATAAATAGAACGCAACATGTGTATGAAGTTTTAAGGTAAAACAGGAAATTTTAAAGAAATTTTGTTTGCAGTGCTAACATCATTTTTCCACCTCCCCACTGCCCACCCCAAGTATATGTATGTATTCAATTTCCTTTTCCTTGGGACTGACTGGGAGCAGTTTAAGATACTCTAACTTAATATGTTGACATTAGTCTAAGTTCATTAAATGATCTTGAGGAAAACTAGCTAACTTGACCTTGGCTGTGTTTTGGTCTTTATCATTCTAGTACCCCACCCACACACACCCCAACATCACCTCCCCTTCCCCACAACCCACCCCCCACCCCCATCTACCTTTCCCAGGTCTGCTAACTCCGAAAGGAGCTCAACTAAGACTTACATTTCGCTTGAAGCTTGCTTCTTTTCTTAGCCAAAGTGTGCACTTCAGGACGGCAAGAAGGATGCCAAAGCCTTAAGAACTCTCTTTCTTTCTTTTTCAATTGTCTATAAATACCTAAGTATTGTACACGGGGCCCACGGTTTAGACCGTGCTGGCTTTCTCATATTGGAGGTTCCTTTCCTGAGAGTGCTAATTCCCACACATCCACACCCCAGCTGAGATCTGTTTACCTGGCTCTACTCCTGTAGCACCTGTGTGACTCCTTCCAGTTTCTTTCTACAAAAGTCCACCTGCTTCTCCTGCTTTACTATAAAGATAAGAGGTAAAGGCAGGAGTTGTTTTCTGCTAAAATCTGATATGCCATTACTGATATGGCATTTCCCACATAAAAATAGTTGATTATGCCATCTTATACAATTTTTAAGCTTTGTGCCTTCTTTAATTTTTCCCCCATTATTTCAGCTCCTCTAGTTTTTGCACAAGGCTTGATAAAATCTCTAAAATTAAACTTTACCTGGATACAGTGGTTCATGCCTGTAGTCCCAGCTACTTGGGAGGTTAATGCAGGGGGATGACTTGAGCCCAGGAGTTGGAGACCAGCCTGGGTGATATAGCAAGACACTGTTTCTAAAAAAATAAATAAATAAATAAAACTTCCTATAATCAAAAAACAGGACCATGCTCTAAAATGCTTAGAATATAGAGATGATATTCTAAATGATGAATATGTTTTAAAGATACTGTCAAAAACCTAACAACCTCCCCCACACCCATCCCAATAAGACAGAGTGAAGCAGAACAGAAATGACTACAGCCTGCTGAGAGGGCAAAGAAGACACTTTCAGACTTCTCATTATACTCTAGGGAATCAAAAGGCAGTGTCCAGGAAGAGAGGACAGGGTGATGAGACCCACTTTGGGATAGATTTATGGTCCCCTCATCCACTGAGAATGTTATTTATGAGGATGAACAGTTCAAACTGGTGGAGAGTATAGGGTGTGCATGGCTATGGACTAGACTCTAAACCCTGTCATTAACCACTGCGCAAGTCATGTTTCCCATCCAAATGCACAGTAACTTAATGCTGGTCTTGAGAGGTGTGCAATTAACTCATAGCAGCACTAGGCAGAAGTTTTAAATTAAACAGATGTGATGTATATTAATGGCCTAATGTGACATCAAAGGAGCAGTTTGGAATTATTTTCTTTCTTTCTCCAAATGGGCTTTGATCTGACTCTCTTGCTCTCAGATTGCCAGGATTAGCGTGATGGCTGGAGGTTCCGTGTTAGAAATGGACCACCACTTAAGGACATGCTGTGTAGCTGGGGCTGCCCCTTGCTGAACCCAGTTTCCTGCGTAGAGATGGAACCGTCACTGGTTCTACTTAACACAAAGCAGAACAAACTTGGGAAGCTTTAGTATAGTGTACCAACACCTATCAAGAATAGCACTTTCTTGAAAGAGGTTGTTATTATTATTTTGTTTTTATGGCTCTTCTATTTTTAAAATATTTTAATATATAAGTCAAACCTTTGGGCTTAATATATAGAAAATCTAATACTTGAAGATGCAATAGGTCTAGTATATCAGGAAAATACGAAGACAAAATAAAATGTAATTATCTTAAAAGTTGTCCTGTCTCCTAGAATGGGAGAAATAATGAAAGAGGAGGAAAAATACACTCTAGTCCAATAAATAAAATAGAGATCTTGAGGTCATTTTTCAATGTTAGGGAGTTTGAGAGAAAAATGTGTTCTTTTTGTGTCAATTGATCTTACGACCCAAAGTGGCCATATGTCATTCTTTTTGGCTTCTCAGCATTCAAACACCGCTTCCTATATTTAGAGAAGCTCAAACCTCCACTACAGAAGCTGAAAGTGCTGGATATTTGCTTTCCAAAGCTACTTTGCATCCAGAGTGGAGGCCTATAACCAAGGTCCCATCCACCAGATGCACCTGTAATTGAACTGGAAGCAAGTGATTCAAAAGAGCAGAGACCATACTGATTCTATTCTGGCACAGGTGGCCACAGTAGTGGCTCTTGCAGCCACCAGGAACAGACATTTCATGTCCTTGCCCAAGACTGATGTTGTTAGTAGTGCAAATGGCAATGTGTGTACCCAGCAGCTTCGCTCTGCAGCGTGAGTTTGGGTATATGTGATAGTTAATATTCAATGTCAATTTGACTGGAGTGAGGGGTGCCTAGGACAGCTGGTGAAGCATTGTTTTGGGGTGTGTCTGTGAGGGTGCTTTTAGAGGAGAATGTGGGTGGGCACCATCCAATCAGCTGGGGACACAGCAAGGACAAAGCAGGTGGAAGAAGGGGGATGCTTGGCTAGCTCTGGATTCCGCTCTCTCTCCCTTCCAGAGCAGGACACCTTTTTCTGCCTTTGGACATCAGACACCAGGTTTTTTGGCTTTTGTTTGAGCTCTGGGCCTTACCCCAGCAGCCTCGTGGGGTCTCTCAAGCCTACACCCTCAGACTGGGGGCTACACTGTCAACTTCCTTGATTCTAAGGCTTTCAAACTTCTCCATCTTGCAGACGGCCTGTTGTGGGACTTTGCCTTTGTGATCCTGTGAGCCAATTCCCCCTAACAGATCTCCTTTCATGTATATCCTGTTGGTCCTGTCCCTCTGGACAACCCTAATACAGCATGGTTCCCAGCTCATCTGTGGCTTCTAAATCTCATTTCCTAGCCTCTTGGAGAGTCTATGATTGACTTGATATGTATTTTTTAAAATAAATTTGTTTGAGTTTGTTTCTGTTGCTTATAAGAAAGAGCTCAATTCATATAGAAATCAATGACTGAAGCAACTGTAGGCAACAGCCTCTCAGGAGATAATCAGAATCTGGGATTTGTTATTCAGACTCTTTGTGGTGGCAGCAATAAAAATTAATCTAGTATTAAAGGATGGAACTCTGAGAGCCTGTACCACACGGTGGCAAAACTGTCAACCAAACAGCATCTGAAGTGATCGCAGAAGGCAAGACTTTTGTGGAAACAAGTGGCACCTGACACAGAACAATATGAAAGCCACAGGAATTGGAGAACTATAGGAGTGGGTAGTTGCTGACAGACAACTTCAAGAGAAGGACCAGCCGAGAGCCCTAAATTGTTGGCCAAGGACCAGCTAAAAACAAAAGACTTTCTATGATGGTACTTAAAAGGAAAACTTATTGCTTGAAGCTTCTGGGGCTAAGGTAGATAAAACCAAACGCAAAGTTGGGTGTTATTGATTGCCAGATTATAAAATTAATTGAATTCAGAGCTCCCCAGCCTGTAAGAAGTGAAGGTTAGAATTGCTGAGAAAGAATGTTTCCTCAAGAATTGATTAGATGGATCATGCCTGGAACCTCCAACATAGTCTGAATCTCCCTTTCTAGAGGAAGCTGCCCTACTCCCCTTGTGACTCCGTCTTGCTTTACTTGAAGTCCTTGCAAAAACTTTACCTGCCTGCAAGAGGAAGCTAGTTCTCCCCGCTCCTCTCCTCTGTTGCTTCCCAAACCACAGCTAGAATCAGAGACCAGCATGTGCTGAGTGGCCCATTACAAAGACAGAGATTATTTTGCTAATTTATATTAGAAAAAAAAAAATAGAATACCTAAGTAGTATTCTGACGGTGTTAGGCCAAGTAGGAAAGATTAAAATCTTAGATTAGGCTGAAATTATGAATGGGGGTGAAATTATCAGAGATTCTGAAATCACTGGGCTAGATCAAACAGCTGGGAGCAATTCTAATTGTGTACTCCACCTTTATACTAAAAGTTGGCCCACAGTGGCAAACTATTGCCTGGAGCTGTTACAACAAAGCCTCAAGAAGGCCGGAGGGTGCAGAAAGCCACGAAAGCAGCAGGAACCAGATTATGTATCTGCATCAGAATAAGAAATTTTTTTTTAAAAAAAACAGGGCAACTCTTGAATGGACATGGCTTTCTTTCTTTCAGCCTAAAGTGATATCAAAGACAGCCAGTCATATGTCAAAACTCCACTGACCTGATGATTTCGTCACTGTGTAAGGGCTGTTGAGACCACCAACTTAGGGTACACCTAGTGGTTTAACCATGGGGATCCTGAGGTGTTTGTTTACTCACACCAACATGAATCCTTAATCATCTGTGAATATTTTGAAGCAATTGTGGAACCAAGTGAGAGAAGTCTTAGCTAAGTCTGAGTTGTCACTCTCACCAGTGCACACACATGGGTCAGCCTTTGTGGCCTGTCCTCGCTTACCCATGCTAATTGAAGTTGAGATGCCAGAAATTCCTTGGTATAATGTAAAGGCTTAGAGAAATAGGAATGCTGGAGCAGATTTTTAATGGGTGAGCTGCTCACTTATCTCCTATGTCCCTTAAAGGGCTGGAACACACTCTGTTCACCAAAGACCTTGAGAAACCATGATACCTTGAGAACCCTTGGAAAGAGGAGAACCAACATCTTTTGAATATTGCTATGGTGGCTGTCAGGAAATACTACAATTGAAATGAGTGCCCTGATTTCCATGGGGAGAAAAACCATGATCAAGGGGTGGCAGAAGTTAGGCAGAGGCAAAGTAGGTGTCATTACAAAAGTAGGCAGCAAGGTCAAGGTTATTATTAAAATGATCTGACCTCCAGAACCTAGCAGTGGCTGACTGATTATGAGTTCTCTCTGATCAAATTGTAGGGCAGCCCATGCAAGTACTGCCTGGTCTATATTATAATAAAAACAAGAAAATCTCTAGGATTGGTGAACAGAGGCCTGACTTGAATCACCCTGATAGCAATTTATAGATTCACAACTGATGGCACCTGGTGAGCAGGACCTATTTATTGGACCCCACTATGGTTTGTGTCCCCCAAATTTCATGTGATGGAAACTTAATCGCTAATGCAAGTGTCAAGAGGTGGGTCCTTTAAGAGATGAGTGGGTCTTGAGGGCCATGGGATGATGCGGCAAGAAGGCCCTCACCAGATGACAGCACCTTGGTCCTGGACTTCCCAGCTTTCAGAACTATGAGAAAGAAGTTTCTTTTCTTTATAAATTACCCAGTCTGTGGTATTATGTTATAGCAACACAAAACAGACTAAGATAGGCCCCCTTGAAGACTGTAAACTATCCCTTTTTATTAATTCCAGAGTAGCTGGGTACCAGGCAGAATGGGGTTGCATAACATTTGCTGATCTTCCTCTAATTAAAATAACCAAAAAGGAGAGGGCATACATTGTTATTCCATAAATGAATAAAAGTGGCATTTATATTTAAAATCTCCATTTCCTTAGAAATTAGGGGAGGATCTTTCGAAATTAGCAAGAGTCATGAAGAACTCCCAGGGCAACTTCCACTGAGCAGCTCTTCTCAGTCCTGACACCCCCAATAACGGTCAGCAATCAGAAGTAAACAATTCAGTGGCATTTAGTGAGAAGAAGCTTGGGAGGGAAAACAGCTGAGTCAGCACAGAGAAGTGAGAATCATTTTCCTCCCCCTCCCGCGTACAGAGCCAGACAGTGGTTGAGTTTTATTCCCCAGATTTCTCACTTTCCATTCACTATTCAACCCACTGCAATCTGGCTCCCACCCACACTGAAACTGCTTATGACAAAGTTTTCAGTGACTTCCTAACTGCAAAATGCAAGGGACAAGTTTTCAGCCTTCTTGTTACTGGATCCCTTTGTCTTATTTGAAACTCTTGATTAACCTTCGTCCTTGTCAACATCTTTGACATCACTTTCTCCTGGCTCTTTTCCTGCCTCCTGACTGCTCCTTCTCAGCCCACTTCATTCTGGTCAGGTCCTAGGCTAGGTGCTGAGGAGACAGCAGTGAACACAACAGACACAGTGTTTTCCATTATGGGGAAAGGCAGACATTAAACGAACAATTACACATCAGTTATTTAATTATGATTAGGAAACGTATGATGAAGAAGAGTACACAGAGCCTTGGGAGCACACGCAAGGGGTCTAGTTATGCTGGGGGCACAGTGAGGGCTCCCCTGAAGAGTGACATTTGAGCTAAAACCTGCAGGATGTGTGAGGAATGGCGAGAACAGTCTCCCAGGCGGAGGGAACAGAATGAGGAAAGGCTGTGAGATAGAAAAGAGTTTGCATGTTCCAGGAACAGAGAAGCCGGCATGGCTGGAGAAGAGAGAGAAAAGTAGAGCGGTTGGGAGGGATGAGATTTTATAAAGCCCTATAATCATGAAGGATTTGGGACTAAATCTTAAAAGTAATGAGAAGCCATGGAAGTGTTTAAGGCAGGGAAGTGAAATGAACAGATGTGTGTTCCAAACAGCTCTCTCCATGTCTAAATCCGACTTGCCATAAATCTGTTTCTCCTCCTGTTTCCCTTATGTGGCACCTCTATTCATTAGAAACCTGCGATCATCCTGGATGACTTCATCTTCCTTACCTACCACTTCCAATCAATTACCAAGTGTGTGAATTTTACCACAATTATTTCTAGATATCCAAGCCCTTCTCACCATCTTTACTACTATTAACCCATCAGATCCTTATTATCGCCCTCTCAGTCTGTGCAGTGGCCCCTTATCTGCCTCCAGACTTGCCCCTCCTTCTAGCCATCCTCCAAGCTGCAACCTGAGTGATCTATCTAAACCACACCCCTGGCCATGACCAACCCCTTCACCTGCTGCCACCCCCACCCCAGGCTCCCCAGAGCCTTGAGGCAGTCTGCACTGTGTACTGAGGTGTGTGAGGCCCTCTGTGGCATGGCCCTTTCCTGGCTCCATCTAAGGCTGCTTCCAGCCTCACACTGGACAGCCCAGAACAACTGAAATGCTTGAGGTTCTCTGTACAAGCCATACTGTTGTACCCTGCTGAATCTCCGCTTATATTTCCCTTCTGCCTAGAGTCCCCTTCTAACCTTCCAACTTTGCTTTCAGTGGCTAGCCTTTAGAGCTCAACTCAGGTGTTAACTCTTCCTTCATTGGGTTTTAGTCCCTCTTGGATGATTAACACCTGTACTTCCAATATGCCCCAAAGACAGGTCTGTCATGCTTCTGAAGCTAGAGAATGTGCTCAGGTCAAGAGGATATGTATGGAACTCTCCACAGATAACCTCTGGGTAGCCAAGGGTATAGACAATGCACCAACAGCATCATCTGTAGGCTCCACTCATGTGCTGGTGCCCACAGTTTCCACCCGGAAGGGATGCACATCACTTCTGCTCATATTTCACAGGCCAAAGCAAATCACATGGCCACATATGACTTCCAGAAGGGTGAAGTTCTCCCCTACCATGTGCTGGAAAGGCAAAGAGCTGAAAGTATTTGATGCTTAGCACTAATGACCACCACCAAGCTATGTCAAAATTAATATATGATAGGAAGGAAAATATTGGACCCAAACTAATTTCCATCTATACAGTTATTTATCTACTAGTCATTTATTATTTTCTAAGTGTCAGAAGTATATTAAGCTAATTTTCAGCTTATATGTACCAGGAAGATCAGAATGGTTGATTGTTGATTTAATATTGATATGTTACTGTATCAACTGGTAAATAGCATAATATAACCTCAGTTAAGTCATAAAATGAAATAATATAAAAAATAACCTTTTAATTTTAGGAAAGTTTTAGATTTACAGAAAAAATGTGAAAATAGTACTAAGAGTTCCTATATGCCCCATACCCAGTATCCCCTATTATTTTATATCTAGCATTAGTATGGCACATTTGTCACAGTTAATGAACCAAAGTTAAAATATAATTAGTAACTAATGTTCCCACTTTATTCAGATTTCTTTAGTTTTTAATATTCTTTTCCTATCCCAGCACACCACATTACATTTAGTTGTCATGTCTCCTTAGGCTCCTCCTGGCTGTGACAGTTTTCTCAGGCTTATCTTGTTGTTAATGATGTTGACAATTTTGAGGAACACTGATCAGGTATTTTGTAGAATGCCCCTCATTTGGGATTTGTCTGATATCTTGCTCATGATTAGATTGGGGTTATCTGTTTCAGAGAGAAAGATTCACAGAGGTAAAGGCCATTTCATCACATTACATCAAGGGTACATACTGTCAACATGACATCACTACTGATGTTAACCTTGATCCCCTGGCTCAGGTAGTGTTTACTAGGTTTCTTCACTGTAAAGTTACTCCCCCCCCCTTTACTGTGTTGTGTACTCTTTGGAAGGAAGTCACCCTGCACAGCCCACAGTTAAGGAGGGGGAAGTTATGTTCCACCTCCTTGAGGGTAGAGTGTCTACATAAATTATTTGGCATTCTTCTCCCTATCCTTCCTCCATTTATTTATTTATATCAATATGGACTCACAGTTTTTTTATACTTTGAGTTAAAATCCAATACAACTTTATTTTCTTGCTCAAACTTTCCAGTTTTGGCCTTTGGGAGCTCTTTTAGTTGGTTTCTGTGTCCCTCTGACATCCCCCCATCATTGTGGGCTTTTTGGGCAGGGGCAGGGGGAGATGATAGGAAATAGTTCCTCACTTTCCAGCACTACAGGCTGCTCCAGGATCATGCTGTATATTAACTGCCCCAATTCTAGACTAACACATTTCTCCAAGGAGCTCTGGTTCCTTTTATTGAAGAATGGTATTAGAAAACAAATGCTGACACTGGGTGTACTCTTTGCTACTGGAGTGTTGCTGGTTTTAGTCTCTCTCAGCAGACAGAGCAAAGAAATACATGCGTATACTAACCCATGTACATATATGTATCTATAAGTATTTCTATATGTAACCATTTGTATCTTTGTTAAGCTAAATCCCAGTTCATACAGATGTCTCCAACTCTAATCCATTACCACAAGGATCATTATTGCCTCCTCCTCTTGCTTCTTTGTAACCTCTACTCCAAGAGTGAGGAGCCTGGCTCTCATCACCTGCCATCCATTTAGTTAACTGTTCAGTTCCAGGATACATGTAAGCGGTATCAGAATCATTAACCCATACCAACCACTGTGGGAAACGACTTTATCAATTAGACTACAGGGCTTGTGTACAGTTCCTTTTATCTTTAATTTTACAGACTTCATTCATTTCCACAGTTACTTGAGTCAGTAACTTTTTCCTCCCACCCCTTCAGTAAGTTTTTGTAGACTTGTAAAACATTTAGATTGTTTTGTCACATTCCGTATTCCATCCTGGGAACCCCTCACCTCCTAAATGATCTTCTAAAATTTGGATGCATGGCTGGGCGCCGTGGCTCACGCCTGTAATCCTAGCACTCTGGGAGGCTGAGGCGGCGGATTGCTCAAGGTCAGGAGTTCGAAACCAGCCTGAGCAAGAGCGAGACCCTGTCTCTACTAATAATAGAAACAAATTAATTGGCCAACGAAATATATATAGAAAAAATTAGCTAGGCATGGTGGCACATGCCTGTAGTCCCAGCTACTCGGGAGGCTGAGGCAGAAGGATCACTTCAGCCCAGGAGTTTGAGGTTGTTGTGAGGTAGGCTGACGCCATGGCACTCTAGCCTGGGCAACAGAGTGAGACTCTGTCTCAAAAAAAAAAAAAAAAATTGGATACATTAAGGATCATTCCTTGTGTTGTAAATTTCCATGGGATTTGACAAATGCATAGTGTCATGTGTCCACTGTTACAGTCCCATATGGAATTCACCACCCTAAAAATTCCAGAAGTGATACTTAAAAAATACTTAGGTTTAAATTACATATAATAAACTATATTTATTTAAAGGAGGTGATTGAGAAAGTTTCAAACTGAAGATATATCAGTCTTTAGGCCTTCATAAATATAAATCCCCTGAAGGAATAGTATCTATTCAAAGGTATTCAGATTGTAGAAATTTATAAGTCACAAGTCTAAGGCTTTTCTTATTTTTATTTTTTAACTTAACAAAGGTAATAGATGATGATTGTAGAGAAATGACCAACAGATAAAAAAGAAAAAAAAATACATATAACCCTACCATTAAGAGATAACCTTTGTTATCACTGCAGTATATGTAATTCTCTTTTTAAAAAACTATTTATATATTTTCAACAAAAATGGGGATTCATATATGATATTATTATTTTGCTACTCAATAATATATACTGAGTTGCTGCTTTATGTTAGATAGGAGGTTAGTCTCAAGGAACATGATTTTATACCCTGTCTTTTCATCAAACATTATACAATATTATGAACATCTTCCCTTGCCAATCAGTATGCTTTTTCAACATTGTTTTTGATAGTTGCATAGTATTTCATTCTGTGGGCTTAACAATTTATCTCCTGTTTTTTAAAAAAATCTAAGTTATTCTTAGATTGTTTGCTCTTATTTTGCTAAATCTTTGTATACATTCTAGATTCTTTTCTTAGGATATGATCCTAGAAGTGGAATCCACTGGCAACCTTGTTAGACAACTTCAGATTGGGTCTTTTACTGCTTCTCTCTTTAGTCACTAGGCCACTGAGTTCTCCTGCAGTGCTGCAGCCAAAAGGCCTGGCCCTTGCCTCAGAGGTCTGCAGATTCACTATCCTTCACCTCTAGGACTAAAGGCTACCCCCAGTAAGGCCAGTGGGTCCCATCCACTGTCACTTGTATATAGTTTGCTTTCAAAATATTCTGAATATATCAACAAAAAGAAAACTGGAAAAATGTAAAGTCGTAGTCAATTTCCAAAATGTTTTCAAGTTTGTTTGTATTTATTTATTTATTTAGGAAGGGGGATCTTACTATGTTGCTCAGGCTGGTCTTAAACTCCTGGCCTCAAGCTATCCTCCCACCTTGGCCTCCCAAAGTGCTGGAATTACAGGCATGAGCCCCTGTGCCCAGCTCAAGTAAAATTTTGATCCAGTACCTCCTCTCCCATGTTGTTGCATGTGTTAAATAATTTTGTTATATGACACATTAAGGTAATTATGCCAATTATGGATTTTAACATAAATATATTGTATGTTTTGCACCCATTTTCTTTATCGGGTCTCATTGTTACCTTGGATTATAACGTATATTATATGGACTTGATTCCTATAGTTGGATCATGCTCTAAGAATTCATTGCCAGCTGGTTGTTTGGAACTTGAATGAATTTAACCATGAAAAGCAATGTTATGAATAGTTTTCAATCTCTAAATTAATACATGAAATCCATTTGATCTACAGTGCAGCTGCAATACTAACCAGCAGTTCTGTGGCCAAAACTCCAACCCTTGACCTAAGGATTATGCAGGATTATGTAGGGTTATGCCAAGAAGGGGACATTCTTCAAAGAAGCCAGTTTGCTTCTCGCTAATGCCCAGCCCTGATGAGTCAGTCCCTCTTGGGGACAGAGGCTCCCCAGGTGAACCTCAGACCCAGAGAACAGGTACCTCCTATTGGGTGTGGAAACCAATGCCTGGCATCGTGGGGGGACCCTTTACCGTCAGGAGTGCTAGTTTGACTTTAACTGGCTCAGGTTCTTTCAAACTACAGGTTTGAAGTAGCTGAGTCAAAGAAGCTACTTTGGGTAGCTGAGTCAAAGAAGCATGATGGGACTCCCCTAGAACACGCTAGGAGTGAGCCCCTCTCACATTTTCTTCCTCTGGGAATCTCTTCCTGACTCTCAGTGTTGGGGTCAGGTGTCCCAGCTATGGGGTCCCTGAGCACATAGGGGTGACTCAAGAGTGTGGCACCCTCAGCTGTCACTGCCAGTTGACAGGCCTGTCTCCTTTATCCTGGCCCAGTGGCTCTCAATCCTGGCTGCACGTTAGAGTGATCAGGGGAGCTCTGAGAAAACCCTCATGCTCAGGCTCCCTGCCGTCCCATTAAAGGAAAAATCTCAGGGTGTGGGGGTACACAGCCTACACATCAAGGGGTTTTTAAAGTTCCCCAGGGGCTCTGATCTTGGGCCAGGATTTAGAACCACTTCCCTTTACAACAAGCTTTATGAAAGCAAGGAACATGTTTACTCATCATTAGTATTAAATTAGTTAATAAAGCTCTTAGAATAGTGCCTGGCATACATTAAGCTCTTAATAGTTTAGCTGCTGTTAGTAGCAGTATTAACTCCCCACTGGCCAGTACAGTCCTGCCATACAGTAGGCACATCACCACCATGTAACTTACTTAAATTGACCCATAAATGCTGAAGAGAAAAAAAGAGAGAAAGAGAGAAAGAGAGAAAAAAAGAGAGAGAGAGAGAGAGAGAGAGACAGACAGACAGACAGACAGAGACAGAGAGAGATAAAATGTTTTAAAAGCCTGGCCAATTTCATTGACCTTTCCACTCAAGCAGCACAGACCTCAGAGTGAGCCTAAAAATGAGTGGTCTGGACCTGCCATTTTTTCCATTGGTTTAGTCCTGTAAGTGCCTTTCAGAATGTGAGCATCTTGCTGTGTTGTGTTACAGACAACATAACAGGGTTTTGAGAGCAGTTTTGACTCTGTGATTTTCACTAATGTACAGGATAAATTCAGTGGGTGTCAAAAGTCTACAGTTCTGTCCTTGGCTTAGTCACTTATTAGCTGTATAGCTTTGAGCAAGTCACTTCATCCTTTGGGGCCTCATTTTTCTCTCTAGAGTTCAATTCTCTAATTTTGAAACCTGGCTGAACTCTGTCTCACTCTTCCTTGTCTGCTTCTGTAACCCGGATGGATCAGGCTCCCTAGTCAGGCCTGCGTGGTCTTCACTCCTGGTCCTGCCCAGGCTGCCCACAGCTGGGCGTCCAGGGTCTTATACCGTGAATGCCCATGAAGCACTAGGAGCCCTCCCAGTACCCGGGATGGTGCAGGGGAAGTTATCAGTATCAGCCTGAACAGTTCAACAGCCATGTGGGTTGAATAAGTGGTGTTGGAAACCAACTGCCATTTACACCTTAGCCCAAAGGAAAACCACTGTAAACTGTAAACAGCACTGTAAACAAGTCTTCTCTTTCCTGGATGCTGGTTCTGGGGCAGCGGTCCCCATTCTTTTTGGCACCAGGAACCGGTTTCATCGAAGACAATTTTTCCACGGACGGAGGAGCGTGGGTGGTGTGATGTGTGGTCTGGTTCCTAACAGGCCACAGCCCAGAGGTTGGGGACTGCAGTTCTGGAGAATAAAGAGCTCTAGGAGTCCAGCTTAGGCTTTGGAGCATTTCTCCCTCTCCCCAAGACCATCTGACTTTTCAATCAGCCTGGCCTTTGTCCCAATTTGTCCCAATCAAGGGAGGCTTCTCAGCCTGGCAACTCATCAAGAACAGCTGGGCAGATGCCAACGACAGTCCCTCTAGCACATTATAAACAAGGTGTGAAGTGCTAATCAAACACACATGGCATTTGGGTCAGTTTTAAAAACGGACACAAAAAAGCACAAAGCCAATGGGACAGATGAAGAGATGAAGTCAATTCCTGCTAGATGAAGTCAATTCCTGCTAGAGATGAAAGAACCGAATTGCCAACATTCTCTTATTGTACTTATTTTAAATGAGAGTCTTTGGGCAGGGTCAGGGATTTTTATTTTATCCACAGAGGGATATGTTCTAATGGGATTTGATCTGTATTTAAAAATAGTGAAGTGACAAATCTTTTAAATCCATATTGTGCATTTGGGACTACTGTGTGTTTGTTTTGGTTTCTTTTGGTTTTGCTCTTGATTTTAAAGAGTTCATGGACTGGCCTTGTTATTTATGGAGTTTCCTGGGTGTTGTGTTAGAGTCCAGTGGGATCAAACACACTCGCAAGTTGCCCATTAGGTTCAGCATCTAAATCAGTTGTCCTTCATGACAACACCGGATTCACAGAGCAGCAACCTCTTTTGGGGCCAGGCAGCAACCTTTATTTGTGCTCTGCACTTAGCCAGCACATGGTTTTGTCGGGATATTGCCCCAAACCTGCTACTCCTCTTTTGTTTCATGGCCCTTCTCCTTCCCCACACCTAGGCAGTCCCCAGCCTATGGCTTTTCTTTCTCACCTCCACAGCCACCACTGCCTCGCCCCTGCACTGACACTAGTTTCCACCCCGCTCACCTACCCCCTCAGCTCACACAGCATCTAGAACCACCTTTTGAAAACACTGATGTGGTCACACCGCTTCCCTACTTAATATTCTTCATGGCTTTGCATTGCTGTTAGGATTGAATCCCACATCCTCAGCCTGGCTGCAAGGCCCTGCCTGAGCAGCCTATGCCTACTTCAGGCTCCTCTCGCAGTGCTCCAGCCACACCACCCCGGGGTTTTTAGTTTTTTCAGGGCTGACGGAAGCTCCTTTCCATCTCAAGGTTGTAGAACACGCTGCTCTGTCTGCTGGCCTGACGAGCTCCCTGCCCTAGCCCCCAGCCGGTGACCTTTCCCTAATGCTCCAGGTCCCGGTTTAAAGGCCCCTCCTCAGAGAAGCCTCCTTCCACTGCTGTAACCAGGAGATCACAACCAAGAATGATCGCAATTATAGTTACAATCAGGTAACTGAAACATTTCAGGTGGACCTCTCCCTTGAGAGTAAGCTCAAGGGCAGGAGTACTCCACCTTGTTCACTGCTGGAACTCCACACCCAGCAGAGTAATTTATAGCCAGTAGGTGCTCGATATATACTGACTGAATAAAATAAGTTTCTCCTCTATGGGTCTGCTTACTCTCTGAAGACCACTGGTTATTTGTTTTACTTTCCCTCTACAAATTCATTTATTTTCTCCGACACGATTCAGCCTCCTCCTGAATTGAGGGGCCTGGCACAATTCCGTTAGGACTGACCCCTCTCTGGAGGAACAAATCGTTAGGGTACTAGTAACTCATCAACATTGTGCCACTGAGTTCCTGAGACTGTTCCCATTGTACCCCCTTGCACAGGCAGCCATCTTTGAGACCTTCCGGAACAACATGTCTCAGCGTTGCAGCCCCCGAGGGCAGAGCTCTACCACTGCGTCTGGTCGTTCCGCTGCCACTGGTCTCCAGTGACCCACACGAGAGCAGGGTTAAATGGAGGAAGTGTCGCTTCTGCTCACATTGGCTTAAGTTTGCACATCACTCCTGTGCAGACAGTGCAGAGTCCGTACCCAGACTCATGGGCAGTGAAGAGTTTAGAGTGAAATTTTTGCACTAGCACATACGGAGAACCTACGGACCCTTGCTAACATGGCCGCCTGGAGCACTTATTGGACTTGGTGAACATAGGCTTCTGTTTTCTGACCACTGGCATGTGCATTTCCCCTAATGGTCATGATTCTTTTAATTCCTTGAGGTCATTTATCCTCTAGATCATAAACTCTTTGAGTGGAAGGATCATACTTTTTGTTTTGTTTTTGAGACAGGCTCTCGTGCTGTCTCCTAGGCTGGAGTGCAGTGGCGTCATCACAGCTCACTACAACCTCAAACTCCTGGGCTCCAGTGATCCTCCTGCCTTGGCCTCCTGAGCAGCTCAGAACTACAGATGCACACCACCAAGCTTGGCTAATTTTTCTAATTTTTTTGTAGAGAAGGGGTCTTGCTCATGCTCACGCTGGTCTCA
>CAUYRT010065705.1:0-38078 GCA_963574885.1 Lepilemur ruficaudatus
TAGCTCACAGCAACCTCAAACTCCTGGGCTCAAGCAATCCTCCTGCCTCAGCCTCCCAAGTAGCTGGGACTACAGGCATGCGCCACCATGCCCAGCTAATTTTTTCTATATATTTTTAGTTTATCAATTAATTTCTTTCTATTTTTTAGTGGAGACAAGGTCTCACTCTTGCTCAGGCTGGTTTCAAACCCCTGACCTTGAGCGATCCACCCGCCTCGGCCTCCCAGAGTGCTAGGATTATAGGCATGAGCCACGGAGCCCAGCCCAGAAACAGTATCTTATTCATGTTTATTAAATCTAGCAACATACACCATGCTTTAAATATGGCTACTCAATACTTTGTTGACAAATGACATTTAAATGTCGTTATGTAAATTCTTACTTTATACCTAGTTTAAATGCTTTAATTAGTGCTTCTAAAAAACAAACTGAAAATGAAAGATTGGGTTAACTCAGTATTTCTGAATGAGATGACAACAATGCATATTTGTGATGTTTATTAGATATTTTAAGGGGATAAGAGTATTTATTCATTTGCCACAGACTCTGAATTACTACATAAAGGGAGATAAGAACCAATGTGGCATTTGTCCTTCTGTGCCTGGCTTATTTCACTTGACACATTGTCCTCTAGGTTTATCCATGCCATGCTGCCACAAATGACAGGATTTTGTTCTTTATGGCTGAATAGTATTCCATCGTGTATGTATACCACATTTGAAAATCCATTCATTCACTGATGGACACTCAGGTTGATTCCCCATCTTGGTATTGTGAATAGTGCTGCAATGAATGTGGGAATGCAGATATCGCTTTGACATACTGATTTTCTTTCCTTTGGTTATATACCCAGAAGTGGGATTGTTGGATCTATGGTAGTTCTGTTTTTAATTTTTTGAGGAACCTCCATACTGTTGTCCATAACGGCTGTACTAATTTACATTCCCAACAACAAATACTGCATGATTTCACTCACGTGGAATCTATAGAAGTTGATCTAACAGAAGTAGACAGTAGAATAGTTATTTTTTTCCTTAACGGAACCAGTCAACTTGAAAACTATTGGAATGAAAATATTAAAGAGGTGATTATCTTAAAATCTAGTGTTTGTTCATGTTTCTATAATATGCACTATTTGGAAGGTAACAGTAAACTTAAACTTATCTTCAAGTTAAATTTGACTCAAATCAACATGTAGTCCCTGTAACATAATAGGTGCTCAATAGTTATTCATTGGATGAAAGACTGATGAATTGTGGTAACTGGCAACCTCATGCATGACTCTGTTAACTCACATATTTACAGTTGTTTTAAAATACTCACACCCAGCATTTTCCAGCCAATGGCTTAAAAAAAAAGTCTATCCCAAAAAGCGCATTTGGCAGAAACTAATATTTCTAAAGGACCCTAACAAGAAATCCGTGTTTGGACTCTTTCCTTCTTGGCAACTTAGGGCCAGAAGCAGCTTCTAGAGACAAACTTAAGGCAATGCTTTTTTGAGCATCAGCTCATGCAAATATTTTGTGATTTTGGTGCCATGCATAACAAACTAAAAAAACTAAAAATAAATCTGAAAGTACACTTTTCTCCAAAGGTTGACTCAGGAGTGTGAGTGTTAGCCTATACGGGTAAGCATGCTAGGGAAGGTGTGAAGATGGATGTGGGCAGCAATTCGAGAAAACACAAAATGATTTAAATCTTGTGGCATCATTCAAGGTTTTTAGTAGGTAAATCAGAGAATAGAATTTACTTATTAGAACCTATTGGACAGTGTGTCAATTCTTTAGCAATAAATAAAAATGTAAAATATTTTACAATTTTCCCTACAGCCAACATTCTACTCTCCCAACATCTGGGAAACTGGGCAGGGAGGAAGCAGACTGCTTCTGATTACTTTGTGGCAGCCAAAGATTGCTTCAGCTTTTAAGGTATGAGATGGAGCAAGGGAGAGTAGTAAAAATAGTCAATAATTTTCACAGACCTTTCAAAGATCTTTAGCTTGAAAAATAAATGAAAACAGATAGCTCTAGCTTTCTGCTTTTGCCCTTGGCGTCATTTTTCCAAATACTTGACCCTGATGGAAAGTCGCCACTTTGTTGACAGCCCCATCAGAATTTTGTGACTCCTTCTTGGGTACTAGAAAAAGAAACAGGTCCTCGTGGTCTACCCCACAGCCAGGTGGCTCAATTGCAGACAGGGCATGGGGATGGAGAGGACACAACCTGGCTCTCAAAGGCATGTAACTCGTTATGTTTTCAAAAAAAAAAAAAAAATGTAAACTCTGGGCTTTTGATTTCAAAGTCCTGAATTTTCCCACTGTAACAGGATCACTTGATTCATATCAGCATGTTAATGACAGCTCTCAGAGGTGTGCCTTGGGGCACTGCTGCATAGGTGAAGACGGGAGACCACAGGGACCTTAACAGATGAGTCTAGTGACTAACTGGAAGAGAGAAACAACACACTGGGTTAAACAGGGACGTTGAATATAAAGAATTATGCATTATGATGAAAGAGTGACTATAAGATAGAAGCAAATTCATTTGTTGCCCTAGGGTGAGAGAGTATCCAAGGATGGACTCACTTGGAAGGAGTTCAGATCTCGCTGGAAAAGGTATGGTTTGGCCCACTGGATAGCAGAGAAGTTCACTGGTTTGGCCAGGCTGGAGCTGGTCTGGAGGTGCTGGGCAAGCAATCAGCCATCCTCCAGAGTGCAGGTGGGGGAGTAGAGTGGTGGGGATCGAGGATGGTGGTGTGGGCGTGCAGAGGACCCAGGGTGTACAGCTGCATGGGGCAGGTGGGGCCTGCAGAAGGAGCTTCTGCTGAGCACGTGACCCTATTGCATGGGCAACAGGTCTTCAGAGTGCACAGGAAATATGGGGCTCTAGTGTCTTTTAAAAATTTATGTAAATGAGGCCGGGCGTGGTGGCTCACGCCTGTAATCCTAGCACTGTGGGAGGCCAAAGCGGGCAGATCGTTTGAGTTCAGGAGTTCGAGACCAGCCTGAGCAAGAGCGAGACCCCATCTCTATCAAACATAGAAAGAAATTAATTGGCCAATTAAAATATATAGAAAAAATTAGCTGGGCATGGTGGCGCATGCCTGTAGTCCCGGCTACTTGGGAGGCTGAGGCAGAGGATCGCCTGAGCCCAGGAGTTTCAGGTTGCCATAAGCTAGGCTGATGCCTTGGCACTCTAGCCCGGGCAACGGAGTGAGACTCTGTCTCAAAAAAAAAAATTTATATAAATGTATGTGGTACACATGCAATTTTGTCACATGCATAGTGGTGACGTCAAGGCTTTTAGAGTGTCCCTCACCTGAATAACATACGTTGTACCCATTAAGTAATTTCTCATCATCGACTCCCCTCCTTCAATGACATCTGATACAATGAATTTACAGGTAGTCAGAGCACAAAGATGAATCAAAGGCAGAGACAACCTTCCAGAACTCTCTCCTCCTTCCAGAGTCTAGTCTCCATTCTCCTGGACCAGGGGCTTGTCTCTATTAAAATAAGACTGCTAAAATAGTCTACCCTTCAAAGTCTTGTCATTTTCAGCACAGTGAATTCAGACCACACCAAATTTGATTCTTTTTTAAGCTAGGAAACCCTAACGAGCCTTCCCCAAGACTTCCTAGGTCTGAAGAAGTTGTGCCTCCCTCAGGTTTACCATGAGGCTTCTTACTGAAATTGAACAGGCAGAACAGGTGGAAATAGCAAAACAGTCAACTGGAGCAGCCAGTTTCTCTGGAGTGTAACATTGTGACCTGTAGCAGGGGCAGCCTAGACTCCAGAATCCTTAATCTGTATTAGTCCTGAGAAGGCGAACTCAGCATGATCAGACTCTAGGGACCTAGCCTTGTCCCTAGAGTCACAGGACTCCCATGAATAGTCAAGGCATATTTATTGAGCAACTACTTAGTGCTAGGCATTGTGCCAGGCTCTGGGAACACAACTATGAGCAAAACACACACATTTTTGCCTTCAGAGACCTTACGGAGAAAGGAAAGTAGGTACATACAACAGCGATTGTGAAAGTGCCACCGTTTCACGTAAGAGGGAGCTGAACCTTGGAGTGTGGCCACCCCACCCCTTTCCCTGTCCCTTTCAGAGAAGTTGCCTTTGGATTGGGCAATATTTGTATCCCAGCCTGTGAGCGTAGGAAGCTGGCAAATAGGAAATGCAGGTCAATTAGCTTCAGTGTTTTCCACATACGATTTACTCCTCAAACACTGCCTGTGCTGCAGGAACAGAATTTTCCACATTGGGAAAGTAGACAGAGTCAACGTCACTCAATAAAGCAGTGACAAGCACTCTCCGTGGTGGCAGGCATTCTCAAACATCTTTTACATCTGAGGATTTAAGCAGTCAAACCGCCAGGAGATGAGGCCAAATGTGATACTGTGTTAATGTCAGACTTACAGAGGCCTCTGTCCTCACCTGTACTGTTATCCAGACTGTGCATTTTGAACTCCGAATGCTTCTGCTTGCCAGCCAAAAAGAGCCTCTAGGAAAGTAAACTGTCCATAGACGAGAATTTCCAATTGATTTAGGTCTTTGGGAGCAACGTTGAAGTCTTGCTTCGTCTTCCATTGTCTTCCATACAACACAGTCTTAGTTCAGATTCTTTAAAAGCAGACCCTGAGAAGACCATTCGTGGGCGAGTGATTTACGGAGAAAGTGCCCCCATGAGGAAGCAAGCCATAGGGAGAATACGAGAAGCAGGGCAGGGAGGGGAAGGATCCAAGCAGAAGTACGTGTCAGGTAAAGTCCCAGCTTCTGCCTGATCCTGTAGGACAGCAGCTCAGGAGTAGCCATTATGTCTCAGACTTTGTCCCAGCTGGAGGCCAGGTAGTTGGTCTTTCATATGTCCATACCCATCACTCACTGGCTAAGGGCCACCCCTGGGAAACAGAAACTCCTAGACATTAGTTTTCTGTGTATGGGCAAGACAGCTCTGGTACTCAAGGGCAGGGCTCAAAGTCAGTCACAGGTGCAGGCTGTTTAGAAGTGCAGGAACATGATGCCCAACAAAGCGCATGCAGAACTCACACAAGGGATCCAAGGAGATCTGTGGGCATGGGCAGCGTCGCTCTGCTCAGTAAGTACCACTTCTCACTAACGACTGGGAGGGTTACTTATAGCGAGGAAGAAGTGATAAGACACATCTTAGATTTTTTGTGATATATACCATACATGTCACACCTTCTAGTGATAACCTACAAGTTCTAGAAGAACAGAGGATTCTGGCTTATTTTCTTGAGCCATTATACCAGATCAGGTGTCAGGAAATTTGGTTTCTACTTCTGTTTCTATCACTAGCTGTGTGACCATACAATTCCAGGCAATACAATGAATGTTTATGAATCTCCTGTGCCTCTGTGCTACAACTCACAGTAGATGCCGCGATGAAAAGGGCAAATCTGCCGTCCAGTGCACGGGCTAGGAATGGATGAGGCACCAGTACATAAGTGTAATAAAGGAAGAGCAGTGGAAATGTACAAGAGGAAAGTTAACCAAGCTGAGAACAGTGGCTCCCACCTGCAGTATCCACTATTTGGGAGGCTGAGGCAGCAGGATCACTTGGGGCCAGGAGTTCAAGGCCAGCCTGGGAAGGAAGCATAGTGAGACCTCATCTCAAAGGAAAAAAGGAAGAAAGGGAAGGAAATGAAAGGAATGGAAAGGGAAGGAAAGAAAAGAAAACCAGAAAAAGAAATCTTGGTGGGAAGCATTTCAAAGGAAGTGGCATGTGAGCCGGGTCCCCCAGGACGTGCAGTGTGTGACTAGCAGGAAGGAGGAGAGAGCATTCCCAATTGAGCAAGGAGCAAGGTAAGAGAGGGACACATCAGGTCATCCATTGATGGACCAGGGCAATCAGGTAGGGGTCATCTGGGAAAGAACTTTGGGGCCAGATTTGGGGGCCTTGAATATACAGATGGGATATTTATGATTAATTTTTTAGATATTGGGTCATCACTAAAAGTTTTTGAGAGAGGGAACTATATGGTCTTTGTCACTTAATCCTAGGACATAATAGAGTACTTGACACATGGGAGACCCTCCATAAACATCAGTTGAAAAGAATTAGATATCTAATTTCCTTACATGTAAACATAAAGGCAGTTGACTAGGAATGCTCTTAAATTATGCTTTTGTAAGTTGTTGTCCTAAAGTGTTTGGAGGATTTTTTTCAGTAAGGAAAACCAGCAACTGTTCTGAATCTATAGATGTCAGAGTGAATGGAAACAGCTAAAATGAAAGGAGATATTTTGGTAATTCAAAAGAATTCAACCATCAAGCATTAGAAAATGTAAGATTGGGTTTTAATGATGATTAATGAGAATTCATAGCAAAATATAGCCCTCCTACAAAGAACTTCACCTAGCAGATCAAAGATGAAGGCTCATAGAGAATTCTAGAGCAGAAAAGATCCAGGTAATATTGTGAAAAACATGAGGGAGGAACACTCAAGCCCTGAGCGCACCAGAGCAAAAGAGTTTTGGGAGGATGCGGCAGGAAAATTGAAGTCATCTGCTGTTACAATTTTGTTTACAGGACCTTATAAAAAGGAAAATGGGAAAAAGAACAAAGAATCTCAAAGAAAAACACTCTAGGGAAGCAATTACTTGTACATAATTGATGCTAAATAAATATTTGTTGATAAATATTGGTACACAGAAATGCTAGCATGCCCAATAGCATAAAAAACAAGTAGGAAAGTGGCCAAATGCATCATTGATTTGCCATCCAGCTGTTTGTGGAAATTGGTGAAGGGGAGGAGGTCTTTGGTGGAAAATTCATCAGACAATCTATGAAATCTGCTACGCCCACAGACCTCATCTCAGGAAGTAAGTCCAAATGGTTCTTTCCTCATATATTTGCCGTGCCTGTGCCACAGAATTATCTACTCCAGTCCCAAATGATTGGGCCAGGGATCAGTTCTTGAACAAGAGGGGGTAATGTCAGATGTCTAGGAAATGGCACGGAATGAAACTCTGCCCTGTGGGATGCGCTGTATTGAATGGTGACAAACTGAGCCTATCGGATGTGACAGCCACAGAGAAGAGAGTGAGACAAGATGCCTAGAACAAGGAGAGCTACTCAGACAATCAGAAACCACCGTTTCCAGTCCCCCTGAACATTCCAGTGTCGGGCGGAGTTCTAAAGGACTATCTGACTGCTCAGATGGTTCCGTGGGCTTCCTTCATGTGTATTGTTACAGTAAGTCCATATCCCCTAAGAAATCTCAGCATGTCTCCTCCTTGCAACCTAAAGAGGCAAACTATTACAGATTTTAATTGCAAATATGCATTATGTGTGTAACTGTTGGGTCAAAAAAGGGGAACTTGTTTACTAAAAACTACTTGTTTACTTAAAAAGTAAATCAACTTTTTAAATTATAATTACTGCTCCTGCATACATACTCTGTGGGTTAGTTTTTCCCTATCCTTGGATAAAATCTAGGACAGGACTTGTAACTTTTCTGGTCATTCTTAGATAATAGAATCCTTCCATCATTTCTGTCAAAAACAGTCTCTGTTTGATAATTTAATACTGCCAGGTCAGTGTGCTTAAAACAAATAAACAGACAAACACAGCCCTCCAGAGTTCCATGAAAGGCTCTCCTTCCCGGCAGCGAGGGCCTGTGGCAGACAGTGGAAAGGGGTCAGGTCAGTGTCTCTGTCCTCACTCTCAAACTCCACCCTGCCCTCTAGTCTCCTACAGCTTCTGGCTCTTCCAAGGCAGAAGCACGTGACAGGGTCAGAAAGGGTTTTACTTGCTTGGCACCCATATGATGCTGGTTTTCTCCAGCCTTGGAAGGTATTTAAAGCTGACTCTCTAATGGGTATTTTCATGGGTTCTTCAGAGACCCACCTCCACCAAGGGTCTCTCACCTGTGCTTTTTGGGTATGGGCAATGTACTTGCCAGTGGTCACGGAGGACTCCTCGGTCAACCAAGGGCCATGGAGCTATATACCTTCAGCACCCCATGCGGCCTTCCTTCTTAGGCAGAATCTAAGATAACAGCTCTCTGGCTCTCCCTCCTGGTCCACTAGGACCCTCTATCCATGAGAATACAGTCACTGCTTACACCATACCCACTATTCTACTTCTAGTGATGGATCAAACCCTGGTCCCTTATGTGCCCTAAACATTAATCTCTCCTTGAGCCCCTCTCTCTGGCCTTGAGGTGACAAAAAAGCACTCTAACACCTCCCCACGGGGACAGGGAGGAGCTGTGGGACTCATACTTAGAGCTCTCTCTAAAAGAAGACTTCTTCTCATCACCAGGTTTCTGGCCACTTTTATTTCCGGTAACACTTGTATTACCAATTCCAGAACACATCCTTTGCAAGTCCTGCATAGGTGGTCTGGAGTCTCACACTGAAATGGAGGAGGACTTGGTCCCTGTTATCTTGGGGCCTCAGCCAAAATGAGTCTGAAATAAGTCCATTTTAACCTCCTGTTGTGCATGTAAAGACCTTTCTATAATTCAAGAAACTTGTGGATCACTGTCATTGTTTAATTTTTCAAAAATTGATATGAACCTATCTAATAGGAGCCTCACTTTTAAAATCTACAAAATCGGCCAGGCGCAGTGGCTCACGCCTGTAATCCTAGCACTCTGGGAGGCCGAGGTGGGAGGATCGCTCAAGGTCAGGAGTTTGAAAGCAGCCTGAGCAAGGGTGAGACCCCGTCTCTACTAAAAATAGAAAGAAATTAATTGGACAACTAAAAATATAGAGAAAAAATTAGCCGGGCATGGTGGCACATGCCTGTAATCCCAGCTACTTGGGAGGCTGAGGCAGGAGGATCCCTTGAGCCCAGGAGTTTGAGGTCGCTGTGAGCTAGGCCGATGCCACGGCACTCTAGCCCAGGCAACAGAGTGAGACTCTGTCTCAAAAAATAAAAAAATAAAAAAAAAATAAAATCTACAAAATTTACAAAAATAATGGAGTCTAACATAGAGTTATGAGGACTAAATGATATAGCCAATAAGAAGTCCTTATCATACTGCTGGCATGTAGTAAGTGCTAAATAAATACTGACATTTACTATTATTATTATTATTGCATATCCTTTCACCTACATGAAGAAAAAGAAGTATATTTGAGCATCTCAGTTGGGTTTAATATTTCAGTAAATATTTGAGATCTCTTTAGCCCATTTGATCTCCATGAAGTTGATAAATGTATGTAAGGTAATCACCCTCGCATGCCTTCTTTTTGCTAATTAGCATTGAAAGCTGTCTCACTTCTCTTGGCCCACCAATGGGGAAAATCTCCTAATAAGGCTACAAAGTGAAGGATGATAGATAAAGAAATACAACCCTTTGAAAACAGAACCATCAGCACAATCACCTGAATATGAACTGTTCAACATCTTAGAAAGGATCCAGCCTTTCCCCTGCTCAAGTCCCCCAACCCCAAGAACATGGAGTTTCATCATCTTTGCTCCAATAATCTCATTTCCTTTCATTTGAATCCTACAATGTTTCTCATGATTTGTTTTGAAGTATGTTAGTTTTATATTATAATCAATTCAGCTTGCTGTCACCACCAGAGTGCAAAATAAGAGTGTACTCTTTTATTATTCTACTTAATAACTCAAAGCCCCACCTAGTACAAGAATAATTTCTTCCCTTGCAGAGTTTTCCCTTTATAAGCCAAAAACTCCAGGAGTTTATTCAATCCAACGCTTGTCCTGTTGTTGCCTCACAGAAAATCTGCTCGGGGCACTGGAGCTCCCCGTCTCATTCTGTGGCTATTGCTGGATTCCTGCCCCTAGTATTGCTCTTAAAAAGAGGGGGTCCAGGACTCCCCCAGCACCTCTGTTGGTGACAGTGACATAGGTAGTGGTTTCTTTGAAGGGGCAGAGAGATGAATGAAGAAGTGGGTCTGACTCCCATGTTGCATTTCTTTAATTCCCAGGTCTTTTGGCTTACATGCATTTTTGGTTATTTCCCCAAGGCCGCCAACTGTGACAGAGTGGCAAGGAGAAGACTGTGTCCA
Organism: Lepilemur ruficaudatus; assembly: GCA_963574885.1. Classification (NCBI taxonomy): domain Eukaryota; kingdom Metazoa; phylum Chordata; class Mammalia; order Primates; family Lepilemuridae; genus Lepilemur; species Lepilemur ruficaudatus. The sequence goes on from CAUYRT010065705.1 coordinate 10,015, forward strand.
ACAGCTGCCACATGTTAAACTATCTGCCACAACCATCCGGGCCCTGGGAAGACACTGTACCACTATACCTTCTCTCCAGGGGTGAGCTTCTCCTAGGGGTCACAGTGCTCTGTGCCCAGTGGCCTCAAATGGGGGCCAGTGGAGTCCGTTAGAGGTGTTTTATTAGCATCTCTAGGAAGGAAAGGGATTGGCATCCCTACCCCTTTCCGTTGAATCTTCGTGGCCCTTGAGCCAGTTTGCCCATTTCTTCCCAGCAACATCTGGGCTCCCTTACTTAAAGGAACAGGTGGATCTTCCCAAGACAAAGATCTTTGCAAGGGAATTTGATATCACCACAGCAAGAAAGAGAAGCAACATTAGTTAAAATAAGGTTCAATGTCTACTTTTGCATGGCAGTGCCACTTAAAAGAATGAGGGAGAAAAATCAATATTTTCCCATGCTAGGCATCATTTGCTGCTACACGTGGTTGAGCCATCCCAAAATTTCAAAATGTGCAGTGATTCATGTCAATATTGGGATAATCTAAACTCCAAGATAGACTTACCACAACTAACCAGGAGCTAGATACCTAAGAAGCTAGCAGGAGAACAAGTCTTCCAGGCCATCCACGCTGAAAGAGCTGGAAAAAATTAAGGGAGTTGCATCATCTTAAGGGTCACCTAGCCTCAAAACAGATCCAGAATTGCCTCATACAGCACACACACATGCAGTGATTTGGTGGCAGTTCATATGCAGTGCCTACTATGGCGGTTACCATTGGTTAAGAGAATTTCCTGACCCAGATGCCAGACACTCTGAGTCACCTGGAATCTCCTGCCACCCACATCTCCTATTGCTGGCTGCAAAAATATGTACATGTGGTTTCAAGAGGTGATGTAAATAATTTGCCTTTGGGGGATGGTTTGTACCACGTGGAGGAATAATCTATCAACATGTATAAAACCAAACTTTTAATTCTTCTGTACGGGGACAAAAAGGATTTTTTCTGTTTGTTGATCTATTCTTGGTAATGGAGGATATAACAGACAAACTGGCTAAACTGTGCTGTTTGCCTTTCAGATTATTTTTGGCAGGTAATCTTGTCTTCACTGGATGGAACATGACAGCAATGTGAAATTTTAAACTTTTTGAAAAACACAAGGTCAGAAACATGGGAGAAAGAATTTCCAGTTGGAATCTGGCTCCAATAGAGCTTTGCAGAATATCAAAGATGACCAAGCTCTGAGTCGTGGGACATTCTTGGCTTCCCTGATTAAAAACAGGTATTACAGCTTTCGTGCTTTGCTGTATTTTCTACCCTTTTTCATTCTTCACTATGGTCTTTGAGAAAACCCCCAAAACTTAGCCTGAAACAGAAAGACCCTGAAAATCCAGCCCAAACCCACTTCCTTATTTTAACTTCCACCTCACCTTCCCTAAAAATCTATACCCCAATTTCATAGTTTTACCCATTGTACCCTGTATATAACATAGTCTTCCTTACTTTAGTACTGTCCATGGGAGGTTTCCTTTATCCAAGAGGCTCTTCCTACCACTCAACCTGACAAAACCCAGCTCAAAGGGCATCTTTTAAGAAAGGCTTTAAAACTGGTGACTCCTTCCTTTGTTCTCCTATAACACTCAGCATTTCGTTAAATTATACTATTTAATTATATAATATTGTGATTATTTGTTCACTCATCTGTCTCCTATGAGACTTGAACTCCTCCAGGGAAAGGCAATATCTCATTCTCTATATCTTCCTTGGGCTTAACAATGCCTGGCACCTAGTATCTACTCAACAAATGTATGTTGGTTGGTGTTGGTGGTTGAGGATCAACAGCTTGCTGAGAGACCTCTCCTTTTCTGACCCAGAAGCAAGGCACCCAACACTGGGCTCAGCCTGGTGTTCTGAGACCAACTACTTAGTTACCTGGAAGGATGTGAATATAATCCAATCCAGGTAACAAGACTCAAATACATTTTCATGCTCAATCTGCTCTGACCTTATGCCTTAGTTATAGAATCTGGGCTTTGGCCTTGATTGTAAGACCATACTCTCAACTCTTCACTAGACCCACATTTTACTACCTCTATGGGCAAGACTGAGTTTTGATGCTTTTTGTTGAAGTGCAATGGAGATTTTAAGACATCAAGGAGCTAGTCAAAAGGTTTCACCATTAACTCCCTATTAAGCACACAATGTTAGGAGCACCCATACCTTTATTGCTTCTAGCCCTTGATCTGAAGGTGAGATTCTTCCAATGTCTAAACCATTCTGGGCATGGCTCACTTAGCAATGGAGGCTTTGCCTGGAGCTACAGGGAAAGGGGAGTGATAGGGGTGATGATTCTAAATCATTGCTGAAAATTTTTTGACAATCCTCCCAACTAGAAGTTGTAGCTAAGTCCCTACTCCTTGAATCTGGGTGGACATGTGACTACTTTGACCAATAGAATACAGTGGAAGTGATGCCACACGGTCCCTGGAGTTAGATCATAAAAGATCATGCAGCTTCCTCCTTATTCACTGCAAGACTGCTCTTGGAGCCCTAAGCCTCCAAGTAAGAATCTAGGTTGAACAAGGCTGTGGCCTGAACGTTTGTGTCTCCTTCAAAGTTCATGTGTTAAAACCTAATCTATAATGTGATGGTATTTGGAGATGGGGTCTTGGAGAGGTGATTAGGGCATGAGGGCAGAGCCCTCATGAATGGGACTAGTGCCTTTATGAAACAGAGCCTGGAGAGATCCCTTTCCCTCTTCAATTATGTGAGGGTGTAGTGAAAAAAGGGCCATTTATGAACCAGAAAACAGATCCTTACCAGACACTGAATCTGCCAGCACCTTGATCTTGGACTTCCCAGACTCTAGAACTGTGGGAAATAAATTTCTGTTGTTTATAAGCTACCCCAGTGTATAGTAGTTTATAGCAGCCTGAATGGACTAAGAAACCAAAAGCAGAGCCAAGCAACCAACAGAGCTGCCACTGCCTTCGTGATTATAAAGCCACTGGCTCTTAAATCATATCACCCCTGCTACAATTGGGAATCCACCACAATCGGGAAGTCACCAAGATCCGGTGGCTATCCCAGCCCCAGAACCGCATCACCTTGCTGCAATCTGCACCAGCAGAATGAATGCCCTGGACCCCACCTCTGAACACCCACAACCAACAGCTCAGTGACCACAGCTGTGAGCAGAAAGAGCAGAAAAAAGGTCAGGCACGGTGGCTTACACCTGTAATCCTAGCACTCTGGGAGGCTGAGGTGGGAGGATTGCTTGACATCAGGAGTTCGAGACCAGCTTGCACAAAAGCGAGATCCCATCTCTTCTAAAAGTAGAAAAATTAGCCAGGTGTGGTGGCGCATGCCTGTAGTCTCAGCTATTCAGGAGGCTGAGGCAGGAGAATTGCTTGAGCTCAAGAGTTTGAGGTTGCTGTGAGGTAGGCTGATGCCATGGCACTCTAGCCCATGCGAGAGAGAGAGAGAGAGCGAGAGAGAACGAAAGAAGCAAAGAAGGAGAAAAGAAAGAGCAGAAGGAGAAGATGTTATGCCCCCGGTTTGCTTTTGTTTTTGCTTTTCAGCAATCCAGGCTTTATATTAATAGTACAGAAAAGCACACTTAGAAAATGAGATGGATGTTGAGTACAAATCTGCAATATCATCACAATGTCTTTATCCTTATACCAGACTATAAGCAATTTGGATTCACCTTTATGTCCCATCCCCCAAAGTATCTAGCAGTTTCCAAATACTCAATTGTTGAGATAAGGAAGGGGGATTAGTGAGGAAAAAAAAAAAGGGAGGAATTCTGAAGTCCTACATACCTCTTGCAAGTCTTCACCAGGAAATGGAGCCCTTGAGAACAGGATAATATGACCTCAGTCTTTTTTTTTTTATTTCAGCATATTATGGGGGTACAAATGTTTAGGTTACGTGGGTTGTGACGTTAGTCTTAAAACTGCCTCTGTCCTAGATATTCTCCATTTACCCTCCCTACTCCCAGATGCACTCTTCACTCATCTCCACTCGACTTTGTGCCCCAGGGGGCTGACTTCGCAGATGGCATCCCCTGGATTCCTGTGTCCTGTGACTTCTGGTTGGGCTTAGTCAGTGGGAGGCACGAGCAAATATCAACTGAAAAGGAAAGAGGGTCAGGTTGTTTTTTCCCCAGTTCTCTCTGTCCCAGGCTGTCATTTGGCTGTCGCTACTTTTCTCTACCTAATGCTGCCACCCACATCAGAGCACCTGCCACATGGCCCCAGTTCACCAGCCATAGTCCTTGCTGGTCACTGCTCCTTTTGGCAGAACCCGAAAGAACCCCTTTGGCAGTATTTGTGGCTTCCCACTGGCGCTAGTCAGTGTGCACTACCATCCTTAACCTTTGCAAGGGGACTCGTTCCTGAGTGTGTGGTTAGTTTGCTGCCAGAATGATTCAGAATTCTTGCTAGAGTCTCCGAAGCCCACCAGCCTGCACACGCTACCGCCTCTTGCAGGGCACCGTGGGCTACAGAACCCATGCTCCACCTATCTGGGCAGACTTTCTTCCTTTGGCTGACCCTGGATCTGCTTGCTCAGAACTGGTGCCCTCGGTACCTGAGGCAGCTGTGGCTCCACCTAAAGTACCTTGAGATCCAGCAAGCTGGCTTTGAGAGGATGACAACTGCCATTGGCTAGATGGGTGGCTCCAGGCATTCAACTGCTCAGTTTCAGTTCCCCAACTATAAAGGGGACTATAGCAATACCTGTCAGGATTGAAAAAGGTGATGTATGTAAAACAGCTGAGCACACTGTGGGCAGTTTTGCAAATTTAGCCAATACCATTCCGCAGCTTGGCACTCTTTCCATTTATCTCTATCATGACATTTTTCCTTCTGCTAATTAAGTTCCTTATCAATACCAAATTGATATCTTAACTAGTACTACCATGCTGGTGGTCTAACTCTTGGTTCTAGCAAGAGAGGAATGAGGAAAGAAAAAAGGCAAGGCAGAGGTGGCACATAAAAAATCATTTTCACTCCTAAATAAAGAACACTACCCTAGGGGCCCTACACTTTCTCACTTATTAACTTGGGGTGGAGAATTGGCAGAAAAAGTCATTACTGTGGTTTGTGTCTGTGGACGGTCAACAGAGACTTTGGCCTTGGCCTGAAATACAGGGTTTAGAGTAATTGTGACAGAATGAAACCAGAGTAAAGTGTGGCCAATCTGCCGATTTCCACGGCACTTTGTGTCACAGTTGTTCCAGATCTCCCGGTCTCAGACAGCTTTTGGGATTTCATCTAAAAGAGTGGCTGGGACAGCTGGACAGCCTGGCAGAGTTTTAATAGGTTTTGAATCCTGACTTTCCATTTTACCAGACAAAGAAGCTTGAAAAATATTTAGGGAGCTGTAATTACAAGCAATAATGAAAAGCCTCTTTAAAAAGGCAAGCTTCATATAATCATAAAAGAGTAAAGTTTTTAAAGAATTTACAGGTCTAGAGAGAATGGTTTAGTTGTGTTGGAAAGGTAAAGATTTAGTTACAAGATGCAGGTAAAAATCACCATAATTCTCCAGGAGACTATTTGAAAAAAGAAGGTCTACATGATGAATTATTCTAATATAGTCAAATATCCCAAATCTAAACTGAGTCATATTGAAGCCCCAAAGCAAGGCATACCTGAATCAAAAATACGGCATTAACTGTTCTGTTATGATAGGAAGTTACACATCAGTGCCTAAATATAAGCAAGCTTAAGAGAACAATGAAAAAGGTTATCTGTCCCCCAACACAGCTACTTAGGGTACACATGGATCTTCTCTATAGGGAAGATGGTCAAAGTATTTAATAACTGGTATAGCACAAGCACCAACCAAGTAGGGCAGACTTGACCATGATCTGCTGTCCATTCAGTTGAAGGGGAGCACCCCCCTGAACACCAGTTCTGCCTACATCCCACGCGATGAGCTCTTTGCTCGTCACCTTCAGCGGCTCCTCAGCCTACAACAAAACAATGCACCATACAAAGCATTCCGCATTCTCCAAAAATGAAACTCAGATTCTTTAGGATTGTTTTATTCTCCACTCCACTCCCAAAGACAACTTGGCAACTTACAAGCAGATGGTCCCCCTAAGCAAGCAGAGCATGTTGTCCTGAACTAAGTGATGCTGTGTTGAAGGAGACAGCTGGCCCCAGTGAGTCATTGCTCCCCATCCTCGAGGGATGGGGCTGTCCCCATGTTTGAGAGGGCGGTGGGGGTGTGAGCAGCTGAGCAGGACCAGGCCTGTTGGGACAACTCTCACCACCCAAGCCTGGCCATGATGTCCTCCATCCTGATTGGTCCAATAAAATTCAAATACAAAGAGTTCCAGTCACCAAAGAAATGGCAAGCTCAGCAGCAAGAAGGTTGGTGGTGGCAGTGGTGGGGTTGTTTGTTTTCCGTGAGTGGCTCTTCCTTTAAGCCTTTTGTCTGGGCTTTCATAGCCCTCTGCGGTTAGCTTTTGCAGTTATTGTACTGGATGGAAATCATTTCTTCACACATCTGTCTCTGCTTCTATTGTCTCCTTAAGGGTGGGGATTCGCCTCCTTCTCTGTATGCCCAGAGCCGAATCCAGTGCCAGGCACACCAGCTAGGCACTCAGAAAAGGTTTGTTGAGGTGAACAGGATTGGTCTTGGAGTGAAGTAAAGAAAACAATTGCACTGTACTGAATCCACAATCTCTCCACTTAGTGGTTAATCCTACATAAGAAAATGATCATTAATTAATTCGATTACATTTAATGTTTTACAATTATATATTTCCAGTTTAAGAATTTTAGCGGCTGGTGAGAATAAGATTTGACACCCGTGGATCGAAGCTCTCAAAGCATTCTTTTAGTAAAACACATATAAGCATGAATCAAAATTAAACCAGCATTAGGAAAATATCTTTTAAATTGCTTAGCATTCTCTTTGTAGAAACTATCTATAAAATATTTTTCATTAAAAACAGCAAAATAATCAGTCTTTTTTTATTTAGTGATCCTAGAATAAAGTTTTCCATAAATGAAAGTTATAACTATTACTGTAGCTTTAAATAGACATGTGCATTATAGGAAATAAGTAAAGTTCTTTTTGTTTAAAAAATAAAACCCAGCAAACTTTTATTGATTTCTTTATTTTAAAAAGAATACCTCGTCATTGACAAAACTTGGAAAAATATGGACAAGGGATTAAGAAAAAAAATCATCCTCCTCTACAGTCCATAAATAATCAGTATAAATATGAATAGTTTGAAAATTTCTTTTTAATTTTCCTTATATGCATCTACAGGTTTTTTACCTGGTTAAGATTGTATTGTTTACATGGTTTCATATCTGGTTCTTTTTTACTTAATGTCATAACTTGAACCTCATTAAAAAAATAAAATGGTGACATTGATGTGCTTCTGGTTAGGACCACTTCTGGCCTTGCCTTTTTCATGTTGGTAAGTGACAAACTGAGCGTCTCGTCCTTGTCACCAATGCCATGCCCAGGGTAGAGATGGACTGGTTATTGGTGTAGTCTCTGGCTTTACACGCAACTGGGCCTTATTTTTTATTTACCTGGCTGTCTCTCCAAACACTTAAGCAAATCCTGGACTTTATAAGAAGCAAGAGGAAGAGGAGGACCCAGAAGAAAGCCACAAATATGGTTGAAGGGTCATCTGGGGAAGGAAAGAACTGTGGTTGCTTTCCCCGAATACAGAGAACAGTGACGGCGAGTGTCTTGCACATCAGCCCAGCACCAGGAATGACATCTGATTTGCTTCCCCCGTCTGCTGGGTGTCTCTCATGTCCCGCCCTCCCCACCTGCTCACGCCCTGGGAGGCTGAGTGGCTCTGCAAGGCTCCCTGGCCAATGGGAAGCCCTGATGGGCATAAGGACACTGGAGTAGTCACTCCCCAGCTCTCCCTAATGGAGTCCCTGCAGGCTGGGCCACTGAAGGCCAAGGCCCCTGTCAAGTGCCCCTCTCCAGAGGACTGTCTCTGCCTCTGGCTTCTGCTAAGCACACTCTGCGCTGTCCCTTTAGGCCTGGGCAGGGACGGGGCAAGGGGGATGGCGGCAGTGCCTGTTGTTACTAATTCTGGGGCCCTGCACGACCCTTTGGGCTTTCCCTACACTCTGCCCATCTTGTAAACTCTCTTCCAATTATCCAATTTGCGAGGGCCTGCCAAGACTCTGACTGATAGAAATATTGAAACCATATGTCTCTCTTTCAAGGCTGGGGTACTTCACTCAAAGTTCAGAATCAAACTATTAGCCGCGTTTCCTCAGCAGGGTCATTTGGGGATAATAAATGTATAAATAAACTATCTCCAGTTCCAGCAAGTGCTATTTATAATGGCGCCGCTGCTGCTGATGGTGATGGTGTGAAGATGATGATGAATGCAGTAAAATAGCTGTTGCCATGTTCCCAGTCAACACTGGGGCCAGATACTCTTCACAGTTGGGCTTGATCCGCAGAACAAATCAGCAAGGTGGCTTTTGTTTTCCAATGTAGAGTTGAGTAAGTCAAGCATCTAGAAATAAGTAACTTCCACCTAAGATCACACAACTATTGACTCACCTCCTTCAAGTCTTGACTGAAGTGACACTGCCTCAGTTGGGCCTTTCCCGGCTACTGTAATACTAACATTTCCTATCCCCCTCCCCTGTTCTACTTCTCTCCCGAGCGTATCACCAGCTGATGTACTATATTTTTTCTCATTTGTCTTGCTTAACGTCAATCTTACTCCACCTGAGTGTAAGCTCTATGAGGGCAGAGATTTTTGTCTGTTTTATTCACTGCTTTATCCCAGCACTAAAACAATTCCTGGCACATATAATAGATCCTCAATAAAAATTCTTGAATCAATAAATGCTAAAGCTGGAATTCAGAGCCAGGTCTGTCTGACGTGAAGCTTTTTGTTTTTCTATCATACCCTCCTTAGCTAGTCACACTCAAGGTAAATAGGTAATAGCCCCAAAGGGAAAAGACAACGGCATTACTTTTGTACTAGACACAAGTATTGTGCAACCTGCTGTGATTGCAACATGAGATGGCTCATGAAAGAAAACAAAACGATGCTCACATATTTGTTTTCAGAAATGTGTTGACTGTCGAGACACCCGGACATATGGTCAGACCGTGTGGGCTTTGACAGAAGTGAGCAACGCTAAGGAAAAGCTTGCGGAGTGATGGATTTTGGTGCAGACAGGAGCCACCGCCTGCCGCTCCACGCAGGTGTCCGTGGAGTGAATGGGGGCTTTCTTCCCGGCGGCAAAAGACGTAGGCACGCAAGCCGAGCAAGCGCGGCCAACGGAGGAGTGTGGGTCTGGAAGCGGCAGACATGCGGGAACTCAATCCTGCATGTCGCCTTTACCTTGCTCCTCAGGTGCGCTTCGCTCCGTTTCCCGTGGCACTCACTGAGGAAACGGGGGAGCATAGCAGCAGGTTGCAGAGCTCATGCTTTCCCACCACGGCTATCCCAGGGAGAGCAATTATTACCAAGTGACCACAGCAGGGGCATTTGCCTCAGATGTGCACGGATTTACCTGCCTGCTCCACCACTCACCTTGACCTTGGTCAGCTTCCTTACCTTCCTAAGCCTCAGTTCCCTTGGTGATATAGTTGGATAATGATGGTATTTATTTCATCGTTGTAAGGATTGTAGGAGATAATTCTTGTGTCTGGCACATAAGAGGTGCCCAATAAATAAGTGCTCAAAATGGCAGTTATGCTGCACTAGTACCTGGATTCCAGCGGAGTGCTCTGCCGGCCAGAGGCAATTACCATGTTCTCCAATGTGAGGTCCCTTATCATTATAAGCAAGCGCGATAGTGACAGAGGACCTCAGAAACTTCTCCTGCACAGGCTCTGGGACCTCTGTCATCACCAGGTGACTGTTTTTCCTTCTCATAGGAAGCAGGTAGAATTAAAAGACTGCACTATTGACTCTGGTGCCTAAGCAAAGCACTGACTTCTCTGGGTGCCTCTTCCCAGAGGGAGGCTCTCTATTGTCCAAAGTCTTCTCAGTTAGAAATTGTACCTGCTTGCTCTTTTACATTTCTATTAGAAATATATGGAAACTTGCCCTTTAGTGTCTCAAAGGGGATAGGAAAATTATGAATGACTGTCACCAAGAGCCTACAATTTATTCCTTGAAAGAAAATAATGCATGAGTCAAAAGACCTCTCTCTCAGGAAATGTAGCCCATCAGTACTGCTGGACTCACCTGCAATGCATGAGCACTCTTTTTTTTTTTCTATCCCCAATAATCTAGTCATTAGCTATTAGCCACATAAGACTATTTAAATTTAAATTGATTGAACAGAATTTAAAAGGCAGTTCTTCAATTGCCTTAGCCACATTTCCTGTATGTGGCTAATGGATACCATATTGGACAGCGAAAATGTAGAATATTTTTATCATCACAGGAAGTTCCATAGGACTATGCTGTCTAGTGGGTCGGGCCAGCTCAAGGCCCAGAGCCATTCAGACAGGTGAAAAGTCCCATTTTCAGACCAGTACTGCAAGTGGTGGGGGTGAAATCTGAATATTGCTTAGCCTGGAATTTCATGGAGAAAATAAGAGATCATAAAATCCTTTCGGTTGGACCCTTAGTATCCTCAAACTTCCATGTCGCTGGGACTAAAAAAAAAAAAAATCCCAAGTGTGATTTTAGAGAGAGTAACTGTACCTGCGTTTTGCTAGATCTTAAGACAGTGGTTCAGAGCTCCCCTAAATATCATTTTTGTGTTAAGTACTCTTTTAAAATCCTGAAGAATGCCAACTCAGTTCTTTACTGAAGGCTCAAACCTGGTGTTCCAGCTAGGGTGGAGAAGATTCTGGAGATTCTCAATAAGAACAGAGCCCCAGCCCTAGAGCCCTGAGTCCATCACGTGACTGAGATCACAACCTAGTACCCTGTGCCCTCTCCCTTACAGCTTCTTCCCCACAAACGCATTCCCTCAGCCATCTTCAACCCTCTCTGTTCCACTCCCTGTCTTGCCTGCCGACCTCTGGCTTGTGGTGTTGGTCCTTCTCAGCCATTTCAGGCTCCGATGACACATAGGGGAGGCGGCAAAGTGGGGTGGAAGGTCCTTAAAACCTTTGAGGGTGAATGGAGCAGGACAGCAGCACCCCCCCCCCCGCCGGGTAGTCTGACTGCAGGGCCACAGGATAAAGCATCTGAAAACCAATCAGAGCCTTTGCACATGGTAAACAAACAAACAAACAAAAAACCACAAAATAAAACCTCCTGCTAACATTTTGCCAGTATCCTCTTATGCTAACAGTCTCTGCGTCCTTTCCAGTTTTAAGTTAAATTTTTCAAAGCTCCCTTTTATTACTTTAGCCTCAGTAGTTGTTGAGCTCTAGGAAAGAAGGCATAAAGAAACTTGTTCTGCCACATTAGCAACCTTGAATAATCCACAGCCTCGCAAGGGTAGGCTGCATCTTTAGTGCCAAATAAAATGAGAGAGGTTTCTGAATATAAGCCTGAAGGGTCTTAAACTATCCAAGCAAACAAGAACTATTCCATTTCCAAATGAACAAAGCAAGGTGGTTGCCCAGTTTCATTAAAGGACTAGAGTAGACTCTCCAGTTAGCGTTTGTGACGTTCTTTACATTTCTTAGAAAAAACAGCCCGATGGTCCCTCAACTCTCTGTCATATCATTGTGCAATTTACATTCCTCCTGCTGGGCCTTGCCATCTTTAGGACAATGTGTGCTCCTACAGTGATTCCACCAAAATTTCTGGAAAAAGCATACCTGCAGAGCTGTGGAAGCCGTTCTCCAAATGAAATCTGATCAGGAGCCTAGTATATAAAAGAGATGATTAGCCGGGCACCGTAATGTGTGCCTGTAGTCTAGCTACTCAGGAGGCTGAGGCAGGAGGATCGCTTGAGTCCAGGAGTTTGAGGTTGCAGTGAGCTATGATGATGCCACTGTACTCTATCCAGGGCAACAGGGAGAGACCCTGTCTCAAAAAAAAAAAAAAAAAAAAAAAGAGAAGAAAAGAAAAGAAAAGAAAGAAAGAAATGGAAGTGAAGCTGCTCAGGTTGAAAAGGGAATTCTCTTCAACCTGTCCCCTTGAAATCTCTGAGGATCCTTGAAAGTTTGCAGAGCGCTATTCTAGCTTCATTACCCCAGGTGGACTTATCAGAAGCCTCAAATTGGACATTTCGGTGGGAAGGATGCTCTGGTTAGGGAAGATTATCATCTGTCCCTTGCAAAAGAAGTTTATAAAGGATATTAGAAGCCCTTACCTCAAGGACTAAGCACACTTAAGGATCCCAAGATTAAAAAGAATTATTCATCCCATGGTTACTATTCCACTGCATTCATGCAGAAGAGTGAATTCTGTGTGGTTTCATGTTATCTGAATGGGTGACTTACCTTTGTGGGATGAGAGGGCGTCTGTACATGCATAGTCTCATGTCCATAAGGCCAGTAAGTGATCACGTGAAAGACTTCAAAAAAAGAAAATATCTCATTTTCAACTTACAAAACATTTTATAAATTATTACTTAAAGATTATCACCTTTTAAGATTTTACTTTCAAATGTATAGTATTTTAGTGCTGGGAAAAGAAAAAGAAGATATTAGTATCAAGGGCCGCTGGGACAATAGGGGAAGAAAAGGAAAAAGAAAAATGTTCAGGGGAGTTTTTGATATTTTTGGAAGTGACTTTCATGTCCTGAAAGACTGTTCAAGGTCTTTTCTACATTTCTTTACATTTTAAATTACAACTTAGAAAGCTTTGTTTTTTTCTTAAGATTTCAACTTATAAATCTTTATTAGTGCATTTACAAATCTAGAAGAGTTCAATAATCACTTTCGAATTTTTACAACTTAATCTTTTAATCATTTAAAATTGCATTTTATAATCTTTATATATTTAAATTTAAGTGCTCTAATTGGTTATAAAACAAACTTTATTATATACTCACATAATTCTTGTACATCTAATTAAATTCACATAAATGGTTAAACTTAAGTTCTTTTAATTATCCCATTATTTCTTATAATACAAGTCAAATTGTCTTATTCCTCTGAGGTCTAAATCAATTACCTCAATTAACTTTCTAAATTGGAATGTCAACTTGTTAAATATCTTAAAATGTCAAATTCTTAAATATTGCAAGCACTAAAAATACCAAAAACCAAATTATTCTAAACTTAACATAAAAATAATTTGGGTTTTACTTATTTTATCATTTTTATATTTAATTATAAATATTTTCAAAGAGGAAATAATTATGTCAGCCCAAACTGTGGTTGATGTTTTTGCCCCAGTGCACTGAAGTTCCCAATTATACACAGAAACTCCTGTCCAGACAATAGAATTTGGTCCTTTTACTTAATTCTAATGGGTCACATGAAGCCTGAGCCCCACCATTAGTGGCTATAACAGGGTTCCATAACTTTCAGAAAGGGTGGGTGTCATAGACCACGTCCCTGAGTTTAAATCATATTATTACCTAATTCTTCTCTTTATAGTAGAACTCTATTATTCCATTAAAATTATAACTAACTCTGGCTTTTCTTTGGCTTTCCTAAGTTATAAATGTCATTTTATTTAATTCTGATGTTCTTGATGCTTGCCCTAATTAGTCACAAATAAAATCATCCTGATAACAAATAGTAAGGAAAAGTTTTAGAAGACTGAAAATAATGAAATAGAAAACCATTTCAGTGAAACTGTGGAATTAAATACAATTTTATAGAGATGCCCTGAGCCCAAATAATACAGGGACATACAATCACAGATGAAGGAAATAACTTTAGTTAAACGGGCACTATTTAAGGCCATTTAAACTAGGCCGGGCGTATGGTCTAGTGGGACTGTAAACATGGGACTAAAGGGGAAGGAAAAACAAGGTTTAATTCTGGATGTGCCATCAACTCCCAGAAACTCAGTTTTGTCAACACTGCTAAGTATTTAGCTACGTAAATTTATAGCTCTGTCACCTGAGCCTGATTAGACCCAAAGAGGAAAGTCCCCTGGGTTTTTATTAGAAAATCCAGGTCACTATTTGGAGTACAGAACAGTCTGATTTTTGCCACAGACTGATTTCATTAGAAAGTGAACATTTTATGTATTTAATGTATCCATTCATCTTATTTATCTACATAGCTATGTATATTAGCTACTGTTCTTACCCAAAACAGTGGCTTAACCCAGCATAAATTTAATCCACAGTCATGTCATAGAATAGTCCAGCGTAGTTTGGGGTGGGGTTGGTCTCTCCTCCACACTGTCCTTCAAGAACGCACATTTCTTATGTCCAAATGTCCTCTATGGAGTCCTCTGAGTTCTGGCCAGCAGATGGGGGTAGGGACATAACATGGAGGACTCTGTGAGGTCTTGTGGGCTACCTGACTTCTCCCTGCCTCCTATTGGCCAGAACTCTGCCACATGGCCCCACCTACCTGGAAGAACGTCTGCTGGACCCAAGAGGAAAATAGAAACAGCATGGTGAACACCTAGCCGGTCTCTGCCACATTATATCATAGCTATAGGCTGGTACTTAGTGTTTGTTCAGTAATAATTAAATCAAATAGACAAAAATTATAATCAAAATACAAATTGATGTGTCTGAAAAAAAGTTGGTGTAATTTTACCATGCACGAAGGTCAAACCACAACAAGAAAAGCAACAATGTTCGTATTCCTTTATCATTTAAGTTCCGATCCACCACATTTTTACAACTTCTTGTAAGTTGAGACTATGTACAACATTAAGAGCTTGTCAAAGTGACTGGTTTGTTTTTTAAAGAAGACAGTTATGGTTGAAATTTTCAAATAGAAAATTTTTACCAGATCACAGTGACTACTCGATAAGAGCTCATCTTTTTATAATGCTTCACTTTATGAAGTTTGGGTTCCTAAGAAAGGAAATAATTTACTGTGACTCCTGTTTTAGGAATAAAACATTTGTAGCAGTGGGTAGAATGCAGGAGTGAGAGATGGAAGACATGAAGGCAACCGCAGTCATCCAGGCAAGGGACACTGCAGGTCTGAACCAGCCCCGGAAATGGGGAGAAGAACGGGGAAGGTCGGGAGAGACATTCTGAGGTGATGAAGGAGACTTCATGAGGTTTCCACTATAAAACACTAGGAGGATAGCACTGAGAATTGGGCTGGGGAGCTCTGGAGGAGAACTGGATTGAAACGGTAGGGTTTAGTTTTAAACATGTTGATTTTTTTTTTTTTTTTGAGACCGGGTTTTTCTCTGTTGCCCAGGCTAGAGTGCAGTGGCATCATCATAGCACACTGCAACCTGGGCAAAAGCGATCCTCCTGCCTTAGCCTCCCAAGTAGCTGGGACTACCTGTGTGCACCACCATGCCGGGCTTTTCCATTTTTTGTAGAGACAAGGTCTCACTCTTGCTCAGGCTGGTCCTAAACTCCTGGCCTCATGTGATCCTCCCGCCTCAGCCTCCTAAAGTGCTAGGATTATAGGCGTGAGCCACTGAACCCAGCCTTAGACATGTTGATTTTTTTTTTTGAAACAGAGTCTCACTCTGTCACCCAGGCTAGAGTGCCGTGGCATCAGCCTAGCTTACAGCAACCTCAAACTCCTGGGCTCAAGCGATCCTCCTGCCCCAGCCTCTCAAGTAGCTGGGACTACAGGCATGCGCCACCATGCCTGGCTAATTTTTTTCTATATAATTTTAGTTGGTCAATTAATTTCTTTCTATTTATAGTAGAGATGGGGTCTCGGTCTTGCTCAGGCTGGTTTCAAACTCCTGACGTTGGGCAATCAGCCCGCCTCAGCCTCTCAGAGTGCTAGGATTACAGGCGTGAGCCACCGCACCCGGCCCAACATGTTGATTTTGAGGAATCACTGTAACGTAGATAAGTGATAAAAAACATGGGTTTGGGGCCAGTAAGATTTGATTTTCGGTCCCTAGTGTATCACTTGTTAGCTCTGAGATCTTGGATGTATTAGTTAACCTCTATAAAGTGATCTGTAAAATGGGGATAATAAGACCTATCTCAAGGAGATGTTGTGAGAGTTAAATATCTATTTCCCTCATTAGAATTTAAGGTTTGTGAGGCTAAAAATCTTTCTTACTCATTGGCATATTCCTAGCACATGCTAGGCTCCCAATATCAGTTAGTTTTAAGATAGTTCAATAACAGTTAACTATTATTATTATCCATGCAGATGTATCTAGTAGGCAGCCAATAATTAAAGCTTATAATTCAGGTATCATGCATCCCTGAGGCCTACACAAGAGGTGCCTCTGCCCTGGGCCTGGGTTTCAGATCAATGCTATTCATGAGGCGGTCCGGGGCCCAGTCAGTCCACAAATGTCTTGCTACTGGATCACGTGGCATAAGTATAGAAATTGAGAGTAAGAATTTAGGAACTCCTGTACCAATTTGGCATTGACACACACCTCATTAAACAGCATATAGATCAGTTAGGGTATGGTCAAATCGAGTAGCAAGTCACATGGGATGCGGATTGCTTACTATTATGGATAAAAGGACCGCTTTTCAGCATGTGATATTTTAAGATTAGTCCCCTATAACCTAAAGGTGTGTAAAAAATAAATGAAAGCATTTCTTTTTTTAAGGCTTTATTAAAATTTATTTTTCAATTGACAAAAATTTTATATATTTAATTGAAGGCATTTCTTTTTATAACTTATAATTTTTATCATTTTTATATTAATCAAGCCAGTTTTAAAAAATATATTTATATAGTTTAACCCAATAGCTAAAGTGAGGCAATAAATGTTATAGCCTTTATTTTTAGCTGTCGTTTACTGGTTGAGAAACAAGATTTACAGGACTTCTTTTCCAAGAATTGACACACATTTCAAACTGTGCCGATAGTAGTAAACCAAATGATGACGATGGAGGTTGGTTTTGAAGAAATGACTGGAAGTGTTTGTACTGGTTTTATTCAGTGGCATAATCCCTCATGTACTGAGTTCAATTTGTAGCCATAATTGACAATAAAGTGCTAAAGCTATAGTGTATCATCCCTAGAAATATTCTGACTAATGGAGCAATGAAACCATTAAAACGTAGGCGGCATTTTCCTACCAAATGTAGAAAATAAGTGCAAAATCAAAAGAATTCTTTGAAAGAAAGAGTATTGAATTTAAAACCTGACAGTAACAGATGTTAACAATTTCACATAATAGCAGCTTTGCAGGCTTCTTGTAAAGCAGTATTCGTATTCGGGTTGCTAAGATCAATCATATATACAGTTGCCAAGACATGAATGCATTGACGATGTTGGCTTAAAAATGTTGGGTGGCGAGGGAAGTAGTTCAAATGCTGTTTTCCAGTGAAACTATAATTCGACATATTTGGGAATTGGCTGACAATATAGAAGGCTAACTCATAGGAAAAAAATGAAACTAGCAAAGTATTTTTTATTGCAATCAGATGAATGCACAGATACTGTTATGGCCATCCTTTTAGTATATGTATGATTTGAATATGATTGCTATAGGAAGAAATAGTTCTTTTATTTTCGTAGCCTCATGGCCAATAAACACAACTGTGAACTGTATAAAGCTATAAGGGATTACGTTGTCCATAAATGTGTCTGGAGTTTAGGATTTTGTGTAGGATTATACTCTGATGGCACAGCTGCCATGACTGGAAAACATTCTGGGTTAGTTGCCTAGTTGAAGGAACTGTGCCAGAATGTAAATCAACATAGCACTTCTTTCATCAAGAAGAAATCAGCTGGACATAGGAAATTCATGGATCTGAAATTCCTTTCTTTCATAGAAAGATAATTTAAATTTTATTATAATTTTAGAGAGTAAGTGGTTGAAACTGGCTTTTGAGGAAGGATTGAAGATGGATTTTGCTTGATTTTATATAACAATTTGAAAGGAATAACCTGAGCTTGCTGACATTACTCTGAAATACCTTCTTCCGCTCTGTCAAAATACCCCTATGAAACTAGTTTCTCAACTAGTTTCCACAGCGTGGAAACAGTTTAGATATACATTGCTCCCTGCAAGTGATATGTTATTATCAATCCAACCAGGACTAGGCAATTACCAGGCAAGCTCATTTGTCATAATAAAACCCTGAAATATTGATGGGAATGGTGGTGTTCACAGCGTGTGTATAAGCATCTAATACTGGGGAATCCTCTTTCTTTCATAAATTTTTGTTTAGTTATGACCACAGAACAATCAAAAGTTATGAAAGTAGTAGTGGTTGCCAATGTTAATCATCTGTGCACATACTTTCAAGAACAGCATGTTGATTTTGTAACTGTTTCCCTCTTTTATGTTTACTTTTATTATATTTATTGAAATATAATTTTATGTCTAATAATCTAATAATAATGAATCTGACAATAAAAACATGAATTTGTATTTTGTGTGTCTTTGTTGTTATTTCACTTTTCTAGTAATTCATTTTTATTGTAGTAGACGAAATGTTGATACGTAAATGAGAGGAAGGGAGAAAGATCTTTCATGACAAATTGAGAAATGTTGCTTTAAGGGCCAGCCTGGTACCAGGGGTCCATGAGACCGAGGGAACGTGCTTACCCAGATCCCACAGTCATAGCTCCCAAAGGACCCCAGCCACAAGGGCCACGAGCCTGCCTCCAGGGCCCACGCGAGCGTCTTCCCTGGGAGCGCAAGCCCAGGGAGAACACTGTCAGCAGTGCGCCAAGCCCAAAGCCTCGCGTGTTTGTTGGGGGTGTGGGTGGAGCTTGCTGGTGGCTGTGTGTGCATCAGGTCCCTCACAGTGTGCAGTGGAAAAGAAGGGGGCAGTCCACGGGGTAGGGGCCAGCTCGTTCAGTGCCCCCATGTTCCAGCATGAACTGCATAGAGTCCAAGAATTTGATCCAGCTTGTTAAGAAGATGTGTTTGCAAGGCAGGATCATATCATGTAGTTAACAGTTGACAGCTTCCTTTGTAACTTTAAAAGTTTTAGACATTTGGAACATGGACCCCCATTTTGCTCTTTTGTCTGGGCCCCACAAACGTCAGGGGAGAACCTCTCAAAGCTGGAGCCGTAGATTGAGCAGTAAGCGTGGGGGGGATATTTGAAGCTGAGGGAGAGACAGTAGAGTATAAAGAGGGCAATTCCTACATTCAGACTGCCTGGTTTGAATCCCAGATGAGCTACCTACTAGCTGTAGAACTTAAGGCTATCTTTCTTTCTATGCCTTGATTTTCTCATCTGTAAAATGGGAATCTTTTATTTATTTTTTTTCTACTTTTAATTTTTTTGTAGAGACGGGGGTCTCCCTCTTGCTCACATTGGTCTTGAACTCCTGGCCTCAAGTGATCCTCCCGCCTCGGCCTCTCAGAGTGCTGGGATTACAGGCGTGAGCCACAGCGCCTGGCTAAAATGGAAATCTTAATGGCACCTATCTTATGGGACTGTTTGAAGGATCAAATGAGTTCATCTGTGTGAAGTACTTAGAACAGGGTTGGTGCAGAGTAAATTCTTAATACCAAGGAAGTGGCTAAATGACCTCAGTAAGGAACCCAGAGCAAGAACAGAAGATGCTCAGGGGAACCTTGGAAAGAAAGTCCCGAGATGCACAGAGTGCAGGGAGACTGTCCCCAGCACCCAACACTGTGCCTGGCAGATGGTAAGTGCTCAGTAAACATGGATGGATTTGAAAAGGATCTCGGAAGGGAGACTGAGCAGGAGCACTGCACACACTGAATACAGCAGGAAGGTCAGATAAGGGCAGTCCTTACAACAGCCTGTTAGATTCACAGTCAGGAAATACCTTTAAAAGGACATTTCAATCCACAGGAAGTCAGTTGCAGTAAATTAAAGAGTGAGTGGGTAGATACTTCTCTTTTTAGTTTGGCTTGAGTAACTCTAGTGGAAACTACTGTTTTTAAAGAGTTGACAGTGAAGGAAATTAGAGAGATAAAATAGTAGCTGGAGGGGGATGCAAGGTTGAAAGAAAGCTCTTTTATGTTGGAGGAAATATGAGCAGACTTGTTGCTAAGAGAAAGAAATCAGTGGAGAGGAAGGGATGGTTAATGGAACAAGAATCTACGAGATGGGAGGAGATGGAATCAAGAGAAAAAGATACAGGGGTCAGTCTTACAAAAGAATGCCATGCCCAAGGTGAAAGGAAACAGCATAATTAATATGGATTTACAGATATTTTGAGGAGTGGTAAGTTGAAGTCCTTAAGTTCCTGCAGGGGAACTTGAATTTCCGGAAGAGCAAATAAACATCGCTGACTACTAGGGAGCATGTTACTTTACCCCCCATGGCAGATCCTTTAAATGGGCTCACTCGTTCTAGCCCCTATCTAGTTTGCCTTCCTGTGCTATGGAGCAGCAGTCAGCAAGCTACAGCGTGCAAGCCAGATTTTGCCTGTTTTTGTACAGCCGGTTGAGCTAGGAATAGTTGTCACTTTTTTTTATCGTGATAAAACATACAAAACATAAAATTTACCATTTTAACTATTTTAAGTGTACAGTCCAGTAAGTACATTAACAGTGTTGTGCAACCGTCACCACTACCCATTTCCAGAATGTCATACTCCAAACGGAAACTCTGCACCCATTAGACATTAACTCTCTGTTCTCCTCTCATCCCAGCCCCTGGCAACATCTATTCTGCTTTCTGTCTCTATGAATTTGCCTCCTCTAGGTACCTCATATAAGTGGAATGATGCAATATTTGTCCTTTTGTGACTGCCTTATTTCATTTAGCATAATGTTTTCAAGGTCCATCCACATTGTGGCATGTATCAGAATTTCATTCCTTTTTGTGGCTGAATAATATTGTATTGTATGTGTACACCACACTCTTTATCCATTCATCTGTTGATGAATATTTGGGTGGTTTCCTCTTTTGGCTAACGTGAATAATGAACACTGGTGTATAGGTATCTGTTTGAGTTCCTTCTTTCAATTCTTTGGGGTTTATTCCTAGGAGTGGAATTACCAGATCATACAATTAATTCTATGTTTAATTTCTTGAGAAGCAGCTAAAATGCTTTCCACAGCAATTGCACCATTTTGCATTCCCACCAGAAATACATGAGAGTTTCCATTTCTCCACATCCTCTCCAATACCTGTTATTGTCTGAGTTTTTAAAAATTATCACATTATCCACTAGCAGCCATCCTAACGGATGTGAGGTGGTATCTCAATGTGGTTTTGATTTGCATTTCCCCAATGGCTAGTGATGTTGAGCATCTTTTCTTGTGCTTATTGGCCATTTGTATATTGTCTTTAGAAAAATGTCTATTTCTTTGCCCATTTTTTAGTCAGGTTGTTGTTGTTGAGTTCCAGGAGTTCTTTATGTATTTTGAATATTAATCTCTTATCAGATATGTGATTTGCAAATACTTTTTCTCATTCTATGGGTTGCCTTTTTGCTCTGTTGGACACATATGCCTGAGTTTATGTGAGTTATCGTAAAAACTCACATGTGAGTTTATGTGTACCAGATGTGACCTACCTAATACTCCTTTACACATCTCTTCCTGTTTCAACAGCTAGGGTGGGCTCTGTTGTCTGCAATCAAGAACGCTGACGGGGCCGGGCGCAGTGGCTCACGCCTGTAATCCTAGCACTCTGGGAGGCCGAGGTGGAGGATCGCTTGAGGTCAGGATTTCGAGACCAGCCTCAGCAAGAGAGAGACCCCCCCCCATCTCTACTAAAAATAGAAAGAAATTAGCCGGGCATGGTGGCGCATGCCTGTAGTCCCAGCTACTAGGGAGGCTGAGGCAGAAGGATTGCTTGAGACCAGGAGTTTGAGGTTGCTGTGAGCTAGGCTGACGCCACAGCCCCCTAGCCCGGACAACAGAGCAAGACTCTGTCTCAAAAAAAAAACAAAAAAAAACAAAAGAACCCTGATGGATATATTCAGTAAAGACAACTGTATTGCATTCAGTAATATTTCCTCAAAAGATAGCATTTTGTAAGAAACTCCAAATTCTGTTTGTAACTTTTCTATCAATGTTTCTTGCCCATAATCTTCCAATAGCTATAAAACCTATTTAATATAATAGAATTTATGTATCATGAAAGGGATACAATGAAGATTATCAAAGGAACAGACATAAAATTTAAACATAGAAAAGCAAGACTCTGAGTGAGAAGCCACAACTGAAATAGCACATGTAATTGTAGGAATTGTACTCCCCAGACATTTGATTTCCTTACAACCTAACTGGAAAGAGATACATTTCTGAGAGCAAAGAAAATTAAGAGTCTAACTTTCTACCAGCATCTCAAAAGAAGGAAGGTAGTTGATCTTGGAAGTGATTGTTTATTGTGAAGTTAACACACCTTGGAGAAGATGGAGGTGAACAGGTAGAGAAAGAAGTAAATACTCTAGGGCCAGGCGCGGTGGCTCACGCCTGTAATCCTAGCACTCTGGGAAGCTGAGGCGGGTGGATTGCTCAAGGTCAGGAGTTCGAGACCAGCCTGAGCAAGAGCGAGATCCTGTCTCTACTAAAAATAGAAAGAAATTATCTGGACAACTAAAAATATATAGAAAAAAATTAACCGGGCATGGTGGCGCATGCCTGTAGTTCCAGCTACTCAGGAGGCTGAGGCAGTAGGATTGCTCGAGCCCAGGAGTTTGAGTTTGAGGTTGCTGTGAGCTAGGCTGACGCCACGGCACTCACTCTAGCCCAGGCAGCAGAGTGAGACTCTGTCTCAAAAACAAACAAAAAAAAGAAGTAAATACTCTAGACCCAGAGGTAATAATTCAAGATTCTAATCTCAGTTACCCCACTTGTACGCGGAGGAAGTTACTTCATTCAAGGATGCTTCTTTTTCTTCCAGCCAATGATTATACTCTGCAAAAAACAAAGTGCTCAAATTAGAATGCTTGCGTTATTGTCATTTATGCACGCTCTATGTCTTTCCCACACAGCCGTGCGGATGAGTAACAGCGACATCATCACACAAACAAAATCCTTACACGAACTCTGCTACAGGAATGCACATGCTTTTCAGACCCTGACTTCTTCTTTCCTGTATGATTTATCTCTCTATTATTAGAGATTTTCATGTTTTCTTCCTCGTTTGAACGTACTGGTCAAGAGAGAGATGTTTCTGACTCACGTTCACCACTTCCTAAAAAAAAATTTTTTTTTTCCAGTCTTACTCCATGTAAGAAAAGTCAGGAGAGAGAAATGAAGAAAGCAATATAAAATGGAATAAAGTAAAAAAAAAAAAAATCCCACATATACATCCTAAAAGGTCACAGGATGATTCTTGAAGAAATTAGAACAGATGAAGAAGCAAGACGTAGAAAGTAGGGAAGCTAGTACCAAGTGAAAGTTGACATGGAAGACAAAAGTTCTCTTCAGAAAAAAGAAAAATCACACTCTTGCAGAAATAGGCGGGTT
This sequence comes from Lepilemur ruficaudatus, assembly GCA_963574885.1. Taxonomy (NCBI): domain Eukaryota; kingdom Metazoa; phylum Chordata; class Mammalia; order Primates; family Lepilemuridae; genus Lepilemur; species Lepilemur ruficaudatus. The sequence continues at coordinate 33,328 of CAUYRT010065705.1, forward strand.
TTACTCTCGAAGTCTACACCCAATGAGCTGCATCACGGGGGCCCTCACCTCTCATAGCGAAGAATAGCATGTGCAGTCGCTTGTGCCACGACCAGCTAATGCCAAGCGACGTCAGACATCTGAGAAATAATTGACTGCCTGCCCTTCATTTCAGCCTGTAATTAGACAACTGTGGGTGCAATTATTTGTGTATGCAATTTCCCAACAACAAATAATTGTGGTTAAAGAGCTGCCTGCATTGTGAAAGAGAGATACAATTGGGGCCCTTTTTTAATAGGTCAGTGCTTGAAATGTAAGCAACTATATAATTTGATTAGTGGAAAGGCTCCCATGATTTTTTTAAATTGTATTTTAACAACTGCTTTCCCTAGCCCATTTGTAGACCTCACTGCAGCGTCGTTAGCACAGATGAACCAACTATGAATCCTACCAGACCTCTTGGATACCCTACAATCAACTAAGAAGAAGCACAAATGAAAGATCCAAAAGTCAAAGAATCCTAATTATTGCATCCTGCTGGACATATAAAAAAATCAACCACAGGGCGCCCAGCACTGTGCCTGACCTGTGGAAGACATACAGTGAGTGTTTCCTCCTCACTGGTGTTGTGTTGAATTCCCTTCCTTGAGCTCCTGCAGTATTTAAAACATGCCTTTGCCCTTAGTGAGTTTCTGTGTGCTTGTCTACGTATCTTCCCCCGCTGTCTGGTGGGCTGTTGGAGAGACATGCCCATGTCCTTTTTCATCATTTATTTTCTTCAGCATATTTCTGTCCCTGATGGCAGAAAACCACATTAGCTTCAGTCAAACAAAACAAAACAAAACAAAATGGCCCACAGAGGTGGAGCTCTTAGCAGGATTCTTTCTCTTTCCTCTGTCTCATGGGTCTGCCTCCTTCAGTGAATGGGCCTCATTCTCTCCACTGTAGGTGAGTATTGTCTGTGTGGGAGGCAGCATAAGCTGGTGGCTCTTTGGTCAGACTGCCTAGGCTTGAATCTGGCTCCACCACTTACCTGGAATAAATTGCTTAAGCTCTTTTAGTCTCAGTTTCCTCATCTGTAAAATGGGGACAATAATACCAATACCTACCCACTCTTCAAGGTAGTTATAAAGACTAAGTGAGATGATAATGTATAAGCAACTCACAACAGTGCCCCACACATAGAATGTGCTCAAAAAATGCATGCTCTATTAGTGTTGTTTATTTTTATGGAGGAGGCAGAAAGGTAGGCATGACTACAGACAATTCTAGGCTTGTATCATCCTACCTTAGTGAGCCCAAAGCAAAGAGGGAGCATTTATATCCCAGCATCTATATAAATGATTTCAGAGAGGGACTGATTAGCTAAGTCTTACTGAGAGTTTACTATCTACCAGGCACCATGGTAGGCACTTTCCATGCATTATATCAGCTAATTTTCACCACAACTCTCTATAAATGCAGTTTTTATCCTCATTTTACAGATGTAGACAAATAAACATGGTTGTGTTCCTACCAAACCTCTTATGGGCACAGAAATTTGAATTTCATATAATTTTCATGTGTCATGAAATAGTATTTTTCTTTTGATGTTTTTCAATTACTTAAAAATATTAAAAACCATTAGCTTAAGAACTCTACAAAAACAGGCGGCAGGCTGGATGTTGTCCTTGGGTTGTCATTTGCTGATCCCTGGTTTAGTCACTTTCCCAACGCCACATAGGTAAAAGTGTTGGATCAGCTGCAGAGAGCCACCCACGTACCTGTAGTCCCAGCTACATGGGAGGCTGAGGAGGAAGGATCGTTTGAGCACAGAAGTTCTGGGCTGTCTTGGGGCATGATGGTGCTTGTGAATAGTCACGGCATTTCAGCCTGGGCAACACAGCGAGAACCCATGTCTAAAAAATAAACAGATAAATAAAATTGAAAACCAATGGTGGATCCCAGCTTCTGGTCCAGGCACCCTGATCCTTGGATCTGCACACTTCACCACCACTGTATCAGCCTCTCATTTTGTAAAAATGTATTATTATTGAAGAATTGAGTCAGTAAGACTGTAAGGCAACATTTAAGACTTTGAAATAAGGAAAAGAGACTACTGGCTCTCTTTTTCAATGGAATGCTGGTGATCTGGCTAGGCCATTTCATAACTCTGTATGTTGTAGCCAATGAATAGCAATTCAAACAATTCTTGACTATAGACATACAAATAAATTCTATCTGGTGGAAGGAAAATGCTCCCCCCACTGTGAAAAAGCCAATTCTATATCTGTTTGTGAGTTAATTTCAATATTTCTGATCTATACATATGTCTGTTCTTTGGATTTTACATTGAACCTGTTTTAACATCAGCCTGGTTTCCTTAGTAAATGATGAATTAAATAATATCTTTAATGTATACTCATTTTATGTCTGAATGAGAGTCAGGATGTTATCTTTTGTGAAAATTATCCTCTAGCAGTGTTGGAGGTCTTCCATTGAGATGCTCATATGAATAGATTCACCTGACAGAGGCAGGTAAACTCCATCAACAGAAATGGTATACTTCATGGGCTTAAGTTCAGACACATCTATTCTTGATTTTTAGAGGTGAATTCAAAGTGACAATAAAACTTTGCTTACTCCTAGTTTTCTAATTTTAATTTTCTCTCTACTAATTTTGTATTTTGTTTTTATTTATTTATGCCTGATAAGTTTTTCCTCACTGGCAACAGCAATGACTGGGAATTTGGTTTATGGTCTGGCCATTTGCTGATTTCTGTAAACAGATTATTGGATTACAGAGATCTATTCTCTAAGTGACTTGCTAGTTCTTTTTAATGTTTGTTTGTATGTCTACCTGACTGTCTTCAGCTAAACCAAGGTCAGACAGAAAGAGAGAGATTTGAAGATGCTACATTGGTGGCTTTGAAGATAGGGCAAGAAACCACAAGCCAGGGAGTGTAGGTGGCCTCTAGAAGCTGGAAAAGGCAAAGAGATGCATTTTCTCCTAGAGCATCCAGAAGGTATGTACTCTCTTGATTTTGGCCCTTAAGATCCATTTCAGACTTCTGACCTTCAGAACTATAAAATAATAAATTTGTGTTATTTTAAGCTACAAAGTACATGGTATTAATAATTTATTACAGTAAGCAATAGGAAACTAACACTGAGTCATTTAAGAATATGTCCTCTCACATTATAATTAAGGATATAATTGGAAAAATCTGTTAACGCAACCAAGGCCTAGAATGTCATTTTTGAGAATGATGCTCATTTAATCAGGTATTACAACCTCTTTTAAGTCTAAGATTGACTATTTGCAGCTGATGATCACAAAGCCCTTTCAGGAAAACTGTTCTGGTATTTGGTTCAATGAGTCCCAGCCTTACAGGAGAAGAGGAGTTTGTCCAAATTTATGGGCACTGCAAATGAAATCTGCTGGAGAATTTCTTGGGCTTGATTTCATGGCATCAGGAAATAATATAGGCTTGGAAAAGTCCAATCAGATTCTTAAAGAAAACTTCCAGCAAAACAAACCTCACACACACTCACAAACACCAATTCGTCTTTGTTTTCTAAAAGAAATTTTTTCAAGGACATAAATGTTTTGTTCTTAAAGGGCTTTAGTTTTAGCCACTGCAGGAGCAATGATCAAACGGCATGATTTGGGCCATAGTAGCACTTCGAGTCTTATATATGCTCATTCCTATTTCTGGTCTGCTGCACACCCTCCTAGGTGTCTTAGATCTTGTCTGCCAGCATGCTAATCCCATCCAGTGTGTTTGGATGAGAGGCCAGGCTGAGCCACTCCACCATGCAAAAGAATCTTGGGGAGCACCAAGCTAGGTCTGGTGGAGTCTTTGTCTTCCCAGGATCTGCCTCCAGGTATGCGGCAGCCCTGGAGAAGTTGTTCTTATTTCTCAGTCCTCCACCCCCAGTGCATTCTGTGGGTTTCAAGCTACCCTGTACAGTTACCTCATTAGGCTTTCCTAGAATTTTCTGATTCCTTTTCTGGCATATGACAGTGGTTTCCAAAGTGTGCCTCTGGGACCAGCTGCATCTGCATCACCTGGAAACCTCTTTTTTTTTTTTGAGACAGAGTCTCACTGTGTTGCCTGGGCTAGAGTGCCATGGTGTCAGCCTAGCTCACAGCAACCTCAGACTCCTGGGCTCAAGTGATCCTTCTGCCTCAGCTTCCCAAGTAGCTGGGACTACAGGCACATGCCACCATGCTCGGCTAATTTTTTCTACTTATTTTTAGTTGACCAATTAATTTCTTTCTACTTTTAGTAGAGACATGGTCTCACTCTTGCTCAGGCTGGTTTCGAGCTCCTGACCTTGAGCGATCCGCCCGCCTCAGCCTCCCAGAGTGCTAGGATTACAGGTGTGAGCCACCGCGCCTGGCCTGGAAACTTCTTAGAAACATAAATTCTTAAGCCCACCCTCAACCTCCTGAATCCGAAACTCTGGGGGTAGAACCCAGCAGTCTGTGTTTTAACAGTCCCTCTGGTTAATTTTCATGCACATTCAAGTTTGAGAACCACTGGCTTACAGCATCTTCACTAGGGGCAGTGGGGGCCGATTCCCCTCCGTAGCATAGTCATGAGCTGGTGTCTTAGGCACCTGACAGCAATGAACCTGTGGCCTCCGGTCAGTCACTCATCCGCTTCACCTTCTGGCAGACTTTTCCACTTTTTCTCTTTAAAAGCAGCATCCTGACTGGACCGCTCCCCGAGTTCCTCTTCCTGGTCTGAGAATGAGCTCAACTTTTTCGGGGAGAGCAGAAATTA
>CAUYRT010065708.1:0-16896 GCA_963574885.1 Lepilemur ruficaudatus
TAAATAGAAAGAAATTAATTGGACAACTAAAAATATATGTAAAAAATTAGCCGGGCATGGTGGCGCATGCCTGTAGTCCCAGCTACTCGGGAGGCTGAGGCAGAAGGATTGCTTGAGCCCAGGAGTTTGAGGTTGCTGTGATCTAGGCTGATGCCACAGCACTCTACAGCCCAGGCAACAGAGTGAGACTCTGTCTCAAAAAAAAAAAAAAAATCAATGAATTGATGATACATGCTGTTAGGCATGGGCCAACCTGCACCTGTCCCTAACAATGCAACAGTATGAATAAATCTCAAATGCATTATACTGAGTAAAAGAATCCAGACACAAAAGGCCACATACTGTATGATTCCATTTGTAAAACATTCTGGAGGACGTAAAATTAAAGGAACAGAAAAAAGATCAGTAGTTTCTAGGTGCCGAGGGTGGGGGAGGGATGACCACAAAAGATCAGTACAAGGGAATTTTGGGGAGTGATGGAAATGTTCTATATCTTGACTGATGTGGTGGAGGTTACATGACTCTATGCATCTGATAAAACTCATAGAACTATACACCAAAAATAGAATTTTACTTGTGTACAAATTTTTTAATTGAGTTTTAAAAAGTCCTTTTTTTTTTTTTTTTTTTTTTTGAGACAGAGTCTTGCTCTTTTGCCCTGGCTAGAGTGAGTGCCATGGCATCAGCGTAGCTCACAGCAACCTCAAAGTCCTGGGCTCAAGCGATCCTTCTACCTAACCTCCCAAGTAGCTGGGACTACAGGCATGCACCACCATGCCTGGCTAATTTTTTTTCTATATAGTTTTAGTTGGCCAATTAATTTCTTTCTATTTTCAGTAGAGACGGGGTCTCGCTCTTGCTCAGGCTGGTTTCGAACTGCTGACCTTGAGCGATCCGCCCGCCTCTGCCTCCCAGAGTGCTAGGATTACAGGTGTGAGCCACCGCGCCTGGCCTTAAAAAGTCTTTTTCAAACTTAATAAAATAGCTACAAAATTGACCCAGGACATTGCCATAAAAGAATTCTTAAGAACCATCAAAGGCCAATACCACACACATCATATTTTCTAACTATAGTGCAACAAAACTCTAAATCAGTTATAAAAATTTAGTTCCGAAATCTCATACTTTCGGAAACTAAGAAGTTCAAGATCAGCCTGATCAACAGTGAGACCTTGTCTCTACATAAAAAAAAAAAAAAAAATAGCCAGGCATGGTGGCGCTTGTGTGTAGTCCTGGCTACTCAGGAGGCTGAGCCTGGAGGATTGCTTTGGCTCAGGAGTTTGAGATTGTAGTGAGCTATGATTGTGCCACTGCACTCCAGCCTGGGCAATATATATAGAGAGAGGCCCTGTCACAAAGAAAGGAAAGGAAGGAGAGAGGAGTGGGGGAGGGAATGGGAAAAGAGGAGAAGAGAGAAGAGGAGAAGAGAGGAGAGGAGAGGAGAGGAGAGGAGAGGAGAGGAGAGGAGAGGAGAGGAGAGGGGAACGAGAGAGATAAGGAAGGAAGGAAGGAAGGAATGGAGGGAGGGAAGGAGAGAGAGAGAGAGAAAGAAAGAAAGAAGAGAGAGAGGGAGGGTGGGAGGGAGAAAACTATAGGCCAATATCCCTGATGAACATAGATGCAAAAATCCTCAACAAAATGCCATCACATGAAATTCAACACGAAGAAATGATAAATGCTAGAGGTGATGAATATCCTAAATACCCTGACTTAATCATTACACATTCTGTGCATGTATCAAAATATCACATGTACCTCACAAATATGTACAAATATGTATCAATTAAAAAAATTAAAATAAAATATCCAACTACAAAAAATAAGGATCCCATTCACTTAACACATATTTATTGAGTGCTCGCTCGGTACTTGACTGTGCTAGGCACTGAGAATGCAGAATTAATGTAAGAGCAGCATGATTTCTACTTGCATGTGGTTTACTGTCTGGTGGGCAGAGGAAAACTAATCACAGGCAGTTATGCACAGCTTCTCACCCTCTGCATGGTTGCATAAGAGTGGCCTTGGGCCTGGAACGTTTTCTTGCATAGAAGTAAAGCATGCTCACAGCCTGTACTAGGCATATCTCTCTGCATTGTAATATCTTTCCCTGTTCCGGGATTGATGTGTACTTCTTTGTTTTGCTTAAGTATGTGGGTCAATAACCCTTAAACACATCTCCAGCTTTCTATGGCTCAGGCCCCATAGGGAATGGGGTGCTGACATTCACCCGAAGCACAAGAGAGGTACATACAGGCCATCTCCCTGCATCAGCTAGAGGGTGAGATCCACCGGCCATGGGGGGCCAACACTCAGTATTGAAGCTAATCTTGCTCTGTCTCTTCTCTGTATGAATACAGTGTTTTCCATCCAGTACCAGTGTGAGTCCTATCTTTCTTGATTACCCTGACACCCGCAAACCATGAGGTGGGTTAACATCCTGGGAATTCTGCTCCTGTTGTTAGGCAACAGGTGTCACTTGCTCTACAATGACCATCATGAAACTCTAGCTACAATAAAGAAATGCCTGGCAAAGAAGCATATAACTTAAGGAGGCTGACCCAGGTGGGATGTACGACCCAGATTGGGGAGGGTCAGGGAGGTATCCATGAAGTGATTGAGCAAATTAGGGAAGAATAAAAAAATGGGCAGACAATACAGGCAAAGGAAATACCGTGCAAATGCCTTGTGGCAGGAGTAAATATGGTACATTTGAAAAACTGAAAGAAGGCTAGTTTGCCTTCAGAGCTTAAGTTAAGAAGAAGCAGGGGGGTGCACCAGGTGTGGGGGTTCAAGCCTCTAATCCCAGCACTTTGGGAAGCCAGGAGTTTGAGACCAGCCTGGGCAACATATTGAAATCTCTATCTCTACAAAATTTTTTAAAGAAACATTAGCTGGGTGTGGTGGTGCACACCTGTGGTCCCAGTTACTTGGGAGGCTGAGGCAGGAGGATTGCTTGAGCCCAGGAGTTTGAGGTTGTGAGCTGGGCTGACACCACGGCACTCTAGCCCAGTCAACAGAGTGAGACTCTGTCTCAAAAAAAGAAAAAAGAAGATGAAGCAGCTCGGGGCTGACAGAGATTGGAAAGAGAGATAGGAACTACACCTTGCAGGATCTTCTAGGTCATGTGGAGGATTTGATTCTGTATGCACTGAGAAATGGACAGTACAAATGAGTATTTTAAGAAGGGTTTTGACACACTGAGATTTATGCTAAAGAGATGGAGCTGGTAGCAGTGGGAAAAAATGGGTGAGAAAGGCAGAAAAGGGACACAGAGAAATGAGTGAGACTGTTGCCAACATCCAGGAGAGAGAATATGATAGCTTAGACCAGCGGTTCTCATCAGGGAAATTTTCTCTTTCAGAGGACACTTGGCAATGTCTGGAGGCATTTTTGGTTGTCACACTGTGTGGCGAAGGAGGGATGTTACTGGCATCTAGTGGGTAAAGGCCAGGGATGCTACTAAACAAACATCCTACAATATGCAGGGCAGCTCCCACAACAAAATTTATCTGACCTGAAAAATTTATCTGACCTGAAATATCAATAGTGCCCAGATTGAGAAACCCTGGCTCAGAGCATGGTGGTGGTAGAGATAGAGAGAAGTACAAGTATGTCTCTCCAGTAGGAGAGACAATTAAGAGGTTAAAATCATCAGGAATTAGTGGCTGATTGATTATGAGGAATGAGGGAAAGATTATCAAAGCAAAACCCTCAAGTTGATGGCTTGCTCACCTGGATGAGTGGGGGGTGCCCTCCACTGAGATGGGAAATGCTTGAGGAGTTGATGGTTAGGGTGTGGGAAGATAAGGTGCTCAGCTTGAAACCTCGTAGATGTGAGATGCCTGAAAGACAGCCACAAAATATCCAACACTCTAGATCTAGTTCCAGAGGAAAAGCCCAAGCAGGAGCCTTGCATCTGAGAGGCTTCCATGAGAAGAACAGAAGCCATGGGCATGGATGAGATTCCCTAGGAAGAGAATACAGAGTGAGGAAGAATAAAAAAGCCCAGGACTGAGTCTTGAGAAATTCCTGGGAAGGGAGTGGGAGCCTGCAAAAATCACCTAGAAAGATGTGAGGACATGTCACACGTTAGAAGCTTCAAGAAGGCCTGTTTCCCCAACACCTTCTCCAACATGAGCACTGCTGATCCTTTTAAACTTTGCAAAATTTATAAGTTTTTCTAAAATATTGTTTAAAGATGTCAAACTTCTAACTGGCAGTTTTGGATGAGTAATGAGATTAAGCATCTTTGTCATGTTTATTGGCCATTTTTTATTTCTTCTGTAAATTGACCAGTTCATGTCATTTGTCCATCATTCTATTTTAGATACTTAAATTTTTCTATAGATTTGTAGGATTTCATTATATATCATGGTTTTTAACTCTTTGTTATCACATTCTTAGATTTTTTTTTCCCCACAATGTACCTTTTTTTTTTTTTTTTTGGATGTTTTCCCATGCAGTATTTTTTCATTTTTATGAATTCAAATTTGTTAACTTTATCTTTCTGCTTTAATCTCATGCTAGAAGAGACTGTTCTTTCCCAAGGATCATAAAAAATGTTCTTTTATATTTTCTTAGGACATTAAATTCTTTTGTATATTTAAATTCTTAGTCCATCTATCATAAAATCTATTTTCATGTGTGAGGAGTGATTGGGATTTATTTTTCCAAATGATGAACTACTAGATTCAACACCAGTTATTGAATAATATGTTCTTTCAACTTTATCTTATACTAAATTGTATATCCTTTAGTCTGATATTGGACTATCTCTTTGGTTCTTTAGATCTCTTGATGTATTCCTATATCTAAGTCAGGCTGTTTTAATTACTGTAGCTTTGTAATATGCTTTGATATGTTGTAGGGCAAATCTATATTATTTTATAATTAGGAAAAACCATAAAGGTTCGTGTGCCTATGTATGTGTGTTTGTGCGTCTGTGTGGAAGTTGGATGGGGAAGTGCCTTTGAATGAATGAAGTGCCTGCAAAGAAGATTGGACAGTGCCTGGAGCAGAGTTTCCAGGAAAATTTGGAAACATAAAAGGAGAGGTAGAGACTACAGGACTCTCAAAGGAGGTTGGTGCTTACACTTTTGAGGTCTGTAGGTGGAGGCAAGCAGAGAGAGAAACTGGCATGGACTGGATCTCTGTTATTTTTAGACACTGGCACCAACTGCGTTTCAAGGCCCCCTAAGCCATGGAACCTTTTCCCAGTCCCTGGGAAATCGCTAGGGATGCTGAGGTCAGCCATCCACCCCTTAGAGCTGATCTTACTGACCTCAGGTCTGGGTGCAGCATCAGTAGCCATGTGTGGACTATGGCCCCATGGGTGCAGAAGCACCCTCGGCTCTCAGTCATATGCCTTATCTTTCATTGGCCTACAGCTTTCAGAGAGAACAAGTCTTGTAATTCAGCAAGCATTCACAGAACATCTGACACTCCCTGTGCAGACCCTGTAGCAATCCCCCAACAAGGGCCCGTCTCCATCCAACTCTGGATAGGTGACCACAGTGCTCTTGCACATACACTTGCCCACAGACACCAGCTTGGGGCCCACATCTCCAGGCTCAGAGGTCTCAAAGCAGGGGCATTCCTGTCTTAATGACTTCCTGTCTCATAGGGGCTTTGGCCCCACCTGCACAGTACAGGAACCTGGTGGATGTCTAGGAAAGAGCAGACAGGCCCAGGAAATAGCCAGGTCCTTAGCTCTTTCTTCCAGACATTCAGGAACCACAAAGAGGGATAGTCCAACAGAGCTCACTTAGGCCTCTTGCTGGGATCATTCCAGGGGTCCCTGGGGTCACTCAGAATGGCGAGGAGGCTGCCTGTTGCAGCATTAGAAACAGATTTCTGGGGTATTTGGATCACTGCAGTCCTCATGCTGCATTTTTGTCATCTTTGGCCTCTTCCAGGCTTGTCTGAATTTTGGCCTAATGACACCCATATAAAACTGGGCAGGGGATAGCATTGCTCAGTAACCAGTGAGAACCACTTGGGCACAGTCAAGGTTGTTCTGCTACATAGGAGGGAATGTCTCTGCATTACTTTGTGCCCCAGGCCCAAGTGACTTAGGGACCAGCCTGCCTACCGGCCACACCCTCCAACCTTATGGGTGTTTGACTCCACTCCACCCCCACAGAGAGACAGGGCACGGGGTCCACCACCGAATGAGGTCATGCACGCCCATGACCCTGCCTAGCCCTGACCCATTTTCCCTCCATCTAGTGTTGGGGTGACAGTGAAGGAAACTAGAAAAGAGATCAAAAGGTTCTTGGCCTTGACACACGGAAGAGGGAGGAAGGCAGTGGACATCCCCTTACTTCCCTCACCCCCTCACCCACGTAGGCTCATACAGGATTCCCAATCAAGGTCTCACTCCCTCCTCTCCTACTTCGGATTAAGGTGAGAGGGTGGAGGGAACTAGAAGGGAGATGAAGTGCTGTTTGGCTTGAACCTGGAGGGGGACAGTGGACCTTCAGGACAGGCAGGAGTTGGTCTTTGGGCAGGAGGTGCTCACCTTCTTCTCTCTTGCCCTCCCACCAAGGGCTGGGCGTGAGGTTGGGAGGAACTAGAAGAGAAAGGTGCAGAGGTACTTGGCGGTGTCACCGAGGGGGCGGTCCCAAGGGGAGGCTGCCCCGCCCCGCGCCGCCCCGCCCCGCGCCGCCTCCCTGGTCTCGGCTGACACCTCCTGCGCGCTGGCCGCAGGCGGCCACTGCGGCAGCGCTAGTCGTCTTCTCCCAGTCGGCCGCGCAGGTAAGTACAGGGGAGCCTCCGGGAGACCTGGGGGGCTGCATGAGGCTGAGAACTCGGTGGGAAGGAAATGGAATCGGATTTCCCCAGAGGGCCGGAGGAAGGAAGGGACCGAAGCACGGGAGCCCCAAATCCTCTGTCGGCGGGGAGGTGGTCCCTGCCGTGCCAGCGAGGGGTGGGCGCGTCTTCACCCAGTGCCTGCGCGGATCTGGAGATGCGCTGGGCGTTTAGATGCCTGCGGCTGCGTGGAGACAAAGTCCAGAGTGGGGTTCCCCAAATCCTGGGGGCGCTGGATCTCAGGGGCCCGACATCCCTTTGCAGTTGTTTCCAGCCACAGCTAGAGATACCCCTGCCAGGTCTTTAAAGGGCGACTCCAGGCTCGTGGGCCAGGAACACACACAGAAACCTTCCTGGCTGGTGTGCTTTGAAGAAAAACCCTGCCACCGCCCTGCGACTGTTAATAATAGGAGGATTTGTTCTGCCCTGGGTATGTGTTCAGGTGGTACAATCTGCAGAAAAAGGTAGACTTTTAAAAACATTTTCTTTTTCAGTTTAAACTTTCAGCAAACCCATATTTCTTCCTTTCCTCGCACTAGGGAGATGACATGAGACTTTAAGCTCCAGCTTTGATTCTTTCTCTGAAGTTCTGGGTTTGGGCTCACCTTTCCCGGGAGGGGGTTTTGATTTGGAGGAATTGAAGTGGGCTAGTGTTTTAACCAGTGCAAGTGTTTTGAATTTGTGAAGTCAGGGGCCATGGACATACTGACATTCTACATTCTGTCTCTCTAGCAGCTGGGAGAAAAAAGATGTTCACCGTCCTGACCCGCCAACCGTATGAGCAAGCAGGTTTGTAACTCTCAGCAAGCAGCAAGGTGTTTTTGTTGTTGTTGTTCTTTTGTCAAATCAGAGGAGAATTCCAGCTTCAGCCCACAGTTTTTCATCCATGTCCCCCTACAAATGACTGTTTAACCTCACTGGTTTGAGACAAAGTTGCTCGCTGTGGCTTTGCCACCGGCATTCCTCAGATAAAAGTAATGCTTCTCATCAAAGCCACACAAAACAAGGACTAACATGCATGTTTCGCTTAAATGGTTTTTCCGGTTTGCATAATCCATTAATTTGGCCTTTGTGGTTTCCCTTACCTAGCTGTATGTACGATTTGTTTTAGAATACTGTATTGTTGATTTTGTGATGAATTACAAAGTACTTGGATTTTTTTTCCTGTGTTTCCATCCAAATGTTTTTGCTGGCACCGTACCCGCAACACCCTGAACCCCTACCCCCACCATGGATCAGTGTTTTTATGGCTGATACTGCAGGCATGAGTGTGGAATTTTCTCACACACGCACACACTTCTAAGCTTGCCCCGCCTGCCTCTGGAGCACTTTTTGGAGTTGCTCATGTGGAAGCCCAGAAGGCTGTGGCCTCTCCACGCTCAGGTAGGCACCTTGCAATTACAATGTTTGTCTGGCCCTAATGACAGCACAGCTCTAGGCTGTATTTCCTAAATGAATGAGACCTCGTCTAGTCAATTTTGCTTTGTAATAAGCTTTTCTGCTGGGGCACGGGTTTGCTTAAGGTAATCACAGCTTTTTACTTGAAAACTGCTGAAACACAGAGGACTTAGGAGGCCAGCCACGTGGCTGTGGTCTGGAAACTGCTTACGTATCACAACCCCCTGCCCCGTGGATAGACGTTCTTTAGTCATGCCCCTAAATTGGGTATTCTTGTCTTCTAAAAGGATATGATTTTAGAACAGTAAGAGCAATTTATATGAATTTTTTTTTTGTAAAGATACATTGTACTTAAGGAGCTGGTTTATTTTGATTTCCAGGTTTTCCCCACAACACTTTGAAATGTTAACACAGAAACTGTAACATCACACATACAGACTAAGATGTTACATTCCTTTCAAAGGACAAGTTTAACTTGGCAGATTAAATCTCCACCATGTCTTGTTAGGGAAAAAAAACCCTTAAACCTCTGTCACTGACACTGACATATACATTCCTTGAAAGCTGATTAAAAAGTTTGCCTCTGTGGATTAACCAGTTCCTGGCTGGTCCATGCGCTTTTATCTGGAATCACAGAAAAGTGATCTAGGACCCGATCAGATGCTCTGAAGGTCAACTCCAAGGTAGTTGGCTCCCTCTCCAGTTGCTATCACAAATGATTCTGCAATGAGCAACCTTGTGTATATGTCATTTTATACATGTCAGGTTAGTTGTGTGTGGGGAGGATAAATTCCCAGAAGTGGGATTGTGAGTCAGATGGTATGTTCATTTGCAAGTTTGATAAAGATTGACAAATTTCCCTCCATTGATGCTATGCCAGTTTACACTGTTAATGACAAGGTAGGAAAATTAAGGTGTTAAGTGATCACTTTGACATCAGGAAGTGTCTGTGACTGCATCTACAATGCAGGGGAGTCAGATGGGGCAGAAGAGTTGTCTGTTCTGAGCCATTGAGACCCACTGCATGCCTGCGCTCCCCACACAGTAAGTGTTGTGATGTGATTGGATATTGGGAGTGAATCTCACTCTGTCATGGTAGCATGTATTTACCCTTTTTCTCTTCTAGGAAAATGTCTTATAGAAATAATGAAGGGGTAAAGCATAGATTATGATGGTCTAAGAATAAATGTTCTGGAATAGGGCAGGATCTGCTTCATTGCTGTTCAATAGAGCTTTCTATAATGATGGAAATGTTCTCTAGCTGCAATGTCCAATATGGGAGCCACTAGCCTACGTGTGGTTATTGAACACTTGAAATGTGGCTAGTGAGATTAAGGGGCTGAGTTTCTTATTTTATTTAATTTTAATTAATTTACATTTAAATAGCCATTTGATGAGAAGCATACTGGGATTCTCTGAATCCGATGATCTTTCTGTCAGTGTTTATCATATTTCAGCCATTCAGGTGCCATTTACATTTATGCCCTGATAGTTCTACCAAGACTATTATTTGGTAAATATTTTAATTAAATGTCTTTTTATCTTTTTTTTAGAAAAATAGGTATAATTTATATTCAGTGAAATGGGTAGATCTTAAGTTGTGTCCCTAAGTTGGGTGTTCTTGCCTTCCAAAGGTATACTTTAAGGATAATGGGAGTAATTTATAAGAATCTTTTTTTAAAGGAAAATTGTGCCTAAGTATCTGGTTTACTTTGATTTTCAAGTTTTCCCCAAAGGACTTTGAAAGGTTGATGAGCTTGTCAAATGTGCACATCAGTATACTCCACTGTCCTATAGAGCAGCGGTCCCCAACCTTTTTGGCACCAGGGACCGGTTTCATGGAAGACAATTTTTCCATAGCCCGGGGGTTGAGGGGGTGTCATCGGTTGTGGGGTAGTGGTGCAGAGCTTAGGCAGTGACGTGCGGCCCACTTCCTAACCCATTCCCCAACAGGCCACGGACTGGTACCTGTAGAGTATTAGCTATAGAGTATTTCCATTACTCCTAGAAAGTGCCCACATGTTTCTTCTCAGTGAATTCCTGCCCCAAACTCCCAGGCAATCACTGTTCCACTTTCTGTTACCTACCTATTTTAGAACTTCCCATAAATGGAATCATTTCAGTATAATATAGTACTAATTTCTTTTTACTTAACTAAGATTACTTTTAAATAAAATACATTACCTGCTCTAATAGAAAACCTGGATTTTTTGACTCTCCAAATGTTATTGTAATTCATCTCAGGAATGACCAGCAATATGTGTAGTATACTTTGGGAAATATCAGGGAACTACATCATGCATACCCTCCCTGCAAACAGTTTTAGTCCACAATTTTGGAGGAAGAATAAATGGGTATTGGAACCCAATTGCTACTGTTCCTTAAAGTGTAGAGTCTCATTAAAGCCAGAGAAAGTGGTTTCTGCAGACAATTATGGGCCCAGTCCATGAATTGTACAAAGAAGACTGATGCCTGGTGGCTACTTTTCCCTCACACGTCTTCTGGGTCTTCTCATTTTAGGCCTCAAGGCCCTCTGCCGCACTCCAGCCATCGTTGCCTTGGTGTTCTTGCTGGTGAGTGTTGTGGTGCTCGTGAGCATCACACTCATCCAGATCCATAAGCAAGAGGTCCTCCCTCCAGGACTGAAGGTAAGTGTGAAGGAGTTGGTGTCCAAAAGAAGAAAAGGGCTATGACATCAATTATTCTAAAACTGTGAGTTAGAGGGAAAAATACCCTTCCCCCTGCCTCTGGCTGGAGCCAGGAGAAGGTGGGGTAAGACCTAAGGGAGAAGGTGTGGATACGGTGGGTTTGTGATGTTTGAGGCTATGGATTGAGGGTGGTGACACCTTCTCCAGTGTAGTCTTGCTTTGACTTCTGATGGTGGAAACCAAAGCTCTTAGCTAATTTGTAGCTAAGAGTTGAAGATGGCTACCCAAGATTTACCAGTCAGTTCAGTTTCCATTTTTACCATTTTATCCATTCCCCCAGACCACCACACAACTCTGATCATGAGTAAAGACCAGGAGACCCAAGCTCCTCTTCTGGCCTAGCCTGGGTGGACGAAAACTCAAGGACCTGAGAAGGTCTCCTTGAGCTGTATTTGTGCTACCTCTCTCGGGTCTAGCCCATGAGCCATGATCCCGTCAATCCTCCCCCTCAAAAATTACTCAGGGCCTTGTGCTTAGGCCCACAGGTCTCTCTCAGCTTTTGGTAAGCCCATCCCCTAATGGCCTCTTAGATGATTCCTGCTAGGCTGAGAATTATAACATACCATCCCAGCCTTAGCTCTGAGGATGCCCTTAGAGATGGGCAGTGAGACCATGAGGGGCTGACAAATGAAAGGTGAAGAGGGTCAGTGAGTCCTTCAATCATTTTGGGTAGGGTGTCAGCAAACTTTTTCTGGAAACGGCCAAATAGTACATATTTTAGGCTTTGAGGCCCACTTATAGTCTCTGTTGCATACTCTTCTTCATTTTTTTGCTCATTAAAATTGTACAAACCCTTCTTAGCTGGAGGCCACAGGGACCAAGTAATTCAGCTGTGTTATTTGAATCTCATTTAGCATTTACACTTGACCTCACAAGTCCTTTCTGCATCTTCCTACTGTTAGTGACTATTCAAAGGCTATATTTGAAATACATAGACGATTTTAAAAGAAGCATAGTATACTACTAATTTCTTTTTACTTAACTAAGATTATTTTTAAATAAACTATATCACTTGCTCTGTGAATGGGATTGATGTAACATTCTGAGGCTACTTTCCTCAAGGATTAGAGGAAAATCTCCTTTAGATAACAGCATTTTGTTCTTTGACAGAATATTTTATTTAAGAATCTCACCCTCATGAATAAAGTGAATAAAAGGGGCAAGGGGTACCCTTATGCAATTATCCAATGACGAGAGGAAAACAAATTATCTGGTTGTCCAAAGACATCAGCTGAGGCCTAGAGAAGCTGTTTTCCCATGTTCCGGGCACTGCCTTCTTCTGTAAACTACTGTATATAAAATCGGGACTGCAACTAAGAGTGGCATCTCATTCCACTTAGCATAGTGCTTTTCAGTTTAGTGAGCACTCTTCCCTGATCTATCTCATTTAGCCTTTGTGCAAACCATAGAAGGTAGGCAAAGCAAGCACTATGGCCACCACTTTGCCAGTGAATGGAAAGACCAGACCTGAAACCTGGGCTCTTCTGTTCCCAAGGCCAGGGTGCTCTTCACAGCCACCCACTTCTCCATTCTCCTGAGTTCTGAATGGAGACCCCAGAAGGAGATTGGCCTCTGATAGGAGAACATGTCCTGCTTTGTACAGGAGGGAAGGTGGGGAGGATGGACGCAGATGCAGGAATGTTTGTGGAATAGCAGGGGGAGAGTTAAGGCTAGTACCACCCTTAGACCCCAGTAACTGGGGCCCCTGCCCTGGGCCCCACATTTTAGAAGGTCCAGCTCTAGCTGCACTCCGGCTTCATCTCTGTCCATGACACAAAGGAATGTGCCTACCCGGAGCCCATACTCTCCCTTCTAGAACATGCTGTGGTGCCTGGGACCTCAGAATCCAGGGTCTATGTGGACCTCCCAATGGTGGACCGCACCAGTGGTCTGAGGGGTGGCCAAGAAGCAGCTGCTTGCAGGGCCATAGACAGAGCATGGATGTGGAATACAAGCTGTCCACACACAGGTGTGTAGGGCCCTCTGTGAATTTGCAGGGATAGGAAGAGAATAGGTTTGGGGCGATGGGGTAGAATAAAAGCCTCTATTTATAAAATTTTGTCTCAGATCCCATGAATGTTAGGGATGGGCTGGTTAAGGTAGTTAGCAGCTGGTAGCTTCTACTTACTCTGGAGGTGAGAGTTAAGTCCTCTGTTCGTGCTGGAGGACCTGAAGGAATTGGATGGAAAGACTGGAAGGGTAAAGTGAGTAGAGGAAAGTAGAGATCCCAAGGTGGTATAGAGGGCACCACTGGCCACCACACATGTTTAATGCCACTGGCTTAGGTCGGGTTCCCCTAGATCATCTGGGCATGATGCCAGGAAGCACGGGCAGGGGAATGGGAAAGTGAGAGGAGGTCAGGCAGCAGACAGGGGTAGTACTGTGGGCAGCTGGGGCTCAGTCTTGCTGGGGACCTCAGGAGCCAGTGCAGAATTCACCTTAGAGTCATCCCATGTCAGGAGGCCTATAGAAACATGACTCACAGCTGTCCCACTCAGGAGCGTATGTGTATTTCCATCAGTCCTTTGGTTGAAAGTCTGCTTCCTGGGGGATGTTAACCCTCTAGAATTTCTGGCATACTCTGTGCTTGGGTAGGCCCAGGCCACTAGAGAAGCCTGCAGGCAGGTGGAGGGTGGGGTGGATGGTTTTACACCACAGTGGTAAGACCTGAGGAGATATAGGCAGGGACTCATCAGTGACTATTCCACGTAAATACTATTGTTACGATCCCTATTTTGCTGATGACAAAACAGAGAAACAGAAAGGGCAAAGAGCTTCTTGTGGTTATATAGGCTGAGAATAGCAAAGCTGGTATAAAGGAAAGAAAATAGCAGAGAATAGTGGCCTTAAGCAAGGGGTTGGAGGAACCAGAAGACATACCCTACACCGATTAGCAGATATTAATAGTTCGAGTGTGCTTTCAAGGAAATTTCTGTCTAAACAACGCAAGTCTGCAATACCATCTCAGTTCAAAGAGATTTTAAATCTCTTCAGAATCTTGCTATCAGACCATAGTCACAGTTGCAGGGGACAAAAATTTGTATAACGTAGGAAGATTGACTCAGAAGGTCTATTCTGTTTAATTGGGTGGATTAAATGTAAGAAACCACAGATGTTCCGAGCCAGTTGAACCAGAAACAGAATGACAGCGTTGGAAGAGAGAGTTCCACATACAGTTTTTCTCAGAGTATTGAGAGAATCCTTCTGTTTTGCAGTGTGTGCTGGGGGTGAAGTTGAGTGAATGTGAGGGCTTTTGAATTGTTTGTCATGTCTATGTTTTTTGCAGCAAAAGCCCTGTTTTGCCTTTATGTGCAACTGACGGTTGTGAGGGGCCAGCTTCACATCGGCCTGTCTGGAGGGCCCTGGAATGTTATATGAGACCCCCAGGCAAGGCTGTGATATTTGGCTATTAAATCCAACCTTGGCTTGCCTACACTTGGTTTATGTCAGTTTAAGAGCAGAACTATTAAAACTCAGTCGAGGGGTGAAAATGTCCCCGGTCCCTTGTGCTACTGGTCTAACCTGCTCCACAAGCTTGAAGAGTAAACACGATGCCATCACTTTTGTTTTTCACTCAGGCACCCACCTGCTTTTTTCTCATTAAGGCCAATATCTTCCACTTGAGGCTTCACCCTCCTGAACCCCTAATCATAAACATCCAAGAGCCTTGGAGCATCTCAGACCAATGGCCAATATCCCATGGCCATGGGTCCTGCACAGTCTTAACATTTCAGGGACAGGCTTTTCCCCTGTGGCCTGCTCAGCCACATTAGTTCCCCATTCTGGGTCCAAGATTACAGACCGTTTTAGTCTACACTGCTACGTTCAGCCAGTACTCTCCAAAGCACAACCACTGGGCCAGTATATGTTGAAGTCATTCCCTTCTAACCCTCCTTGGGCCTTGCTCATCAGCCTGGATTTCTAGCGCCTTATGGCCCACCCTGGTCTATCCCTTGGAGAGCAAGAGTTGGATAATTGGTTTCTTCTTTTTCAGAAAGCCCCAGGCTCCTTATACAAATTGGTCCTCTAATCTCCAGCCAGTTCTACACACCACTTAACTAAGTGTGCTTTCAAGGAACTTTCTGTCTAAACAAAGGAAGTCTGCATGCTGTATCAGGCACCATAATACTGAACAATCAGCCCTTGGACTTGGTTTCCTTAGAGCTCAGTGAAAGAATGGTGGCTGTGAGTACAGGTTTTAGAGTCAGTTAAGCCCAAGCTTCATTCCGATGTCTGTGATCTTGGGCATTTACTTAGCTTTGTGAGCCTCAGTTTCCCCATATGTCAAATGGTAATGATGACAACACCTGGCCTTTATAAAGCCAGTAAAACTTATTAAGGGGCTGGGTGCAGTGGCCTGTAATAACTAGAACTCTGGAAGGCCAAGGCAGGAGGATTACTTGAGGTCAGGAGTTCACGACCAGCTTTAGCAAGAGCAAGACCCCATCTCTACTAAAAATACAAAAAATTAGCCAGATGTGGTGGTGCATACCTGTAGTCCCAGCTACACTGGAGGTTGAAGCAGGAGAATCGCTTGAGCCCAGGAGTTTGAGGTTGCTGTGAGCTAGGCTGATGCCATGGCACTCCACCCAGGATGACAGAGTGAGACTCTGTCTCAAAAAACCAAACTAAACAAAGCAAAAACACTTATTAAAGCACTTTGTGCAATGCCTAAGTGCTCAATGTTCAATACTACTTACTAGTAGTCGTATTATTATAGAAATAGTGATAATAATAACAAACAAATCTAAGAAAGTTGACCTTATGACTTTGCTTTTGCTTTTGACAGATCACACAGTCCTTAAGTGTTGGACCAGGGAGTTTAGTACTGAAGGCTGTTTCCTTTCAGTTAACCCACTAAGTGTGTCTTCAGATCCACATTCAAGCCATGCCTTGTTTCTGACACTGCATTAGACAGAGGGCTACTAAATACTTTTCATCCAAACATCACCTCCCTAGCTGAACTGCAAATAAGTCATTCCCATTCCCCTTCCCCAATGGAACCACACTGAGTTCCACTGATTTAGGCAAATAAGCTCTCAAAACTGGTTAAAGACCATTTTTTCCACTTTTGAAAGTGTCAGTGAATGATGGTGGGGCTAGATCAGTATTGGTCAGAAATAGGTCGGCCCCTGTCAGCACACCGGCAGGTGCTGGAGAGGCAGCCACTTCTCTAGGCTCAGTGAGCAAAGTCTGGCTGCTCCAGGCCCTGGAGAAAGCTGGATCCCAGTCAGAGTTACAAGCGACAATGGATACTCTTCCTTCTTGCTGATCTTGGCCCGGCAGCCCTGGGTTGTGTACACAGGGAAAACACATGTATCCTTTGTGAAAGGTTGGAATAAAGGTTTGGGGAAAGGCAGGCAATGCTGTCTTCTTCTCTCTCTCTTGTTTCATGGATCAGCACCAGGTACGACAGGGCTGGTGGGAGTGGTGGTGCTCGGGTCGGCAGGAGGGAGGAGAGAAAGAAGACTGACAATATGGAGGCCCAGACCTGTCTAGTGCCTGGTTTTCTTCTTGCCTTCAGTTTCAACCTGCGCTTTAATCTCACTGTGAGTCTCTGCCTGGGCCAGATAGCGAACAATGCCACCCTTTTTCGCGTAGAGGGATGTCATGTCAGGAGCCCCAACAACATTCATCAGACTGAAGGGCTGAGATTAAGAGGCCATCCAAGTTCAAATGCCAGTGTACACAGGATATTCTATTTCTTTTTTTTTTTCTTTTTTTTTTTTTTGAGACAGAGTCTCACTCTGTTGTCCGGGCTAGAGTGCTGTGGCATCAGCCTAGCTCACTGCAACCTCAAACTCCTGGGCTCAAGCGATCATTCTGCCTCAGCCTCCCGAGTAGCTGGGACTACAGGCATGTGCCACCATGCCCGGCTAATTTTTTCTATGTATATTTTTAGTTGGCCAATTAATTTCTTTCTATTTTTAGTAGAGACGGGGTCTCGCTCTTGCTCAGGCTGGTTTCGAACTCCTGACCT
>CAUYRT010065709.1:0-14908 GCA_963574885.1 Lepilemur ruficaudatus
AGGCTAGAGTGTCGTGGCGTCAGCTGGCTCACAGCAACCTCAAACTCCTGGGCTCAAGCGATCCTTCTGCCTCAGCCTCCTGAGTAGCTGGGACTACAGGCATGCGCCACCATGCCCGGCTAATTTTTTCTATATATTTTAGTTGGCCAATTAATTCCTTTCTATTTTTTTAGTAGAGATGGGGTCTCGCTCTTGCTCAGGCTGGTCTCGAACTCCTGACCTCGAGCTATCCTCCCTCCTCAGACTCCCAGAGTGCTAGGATTACAGGCGTGAGCCACCGCGCCTGGCCAATTTCTTTGTATTTTTTTAGTAGAGATGGCGTCTAGCTCTTGCTCAGGCTGGTCTCGAACTCCTGACCTCGAGCGATCCTCCCACCTTGGCCTCCCAGAGTGCTGGGATGACAGGCGTGAGCCACCGCGCCCGGCCTGTTCCTTAGTTTTGTTGTAAATATGGTCCATGGGGTTTGGGTTTTGCTGACCGATTGCTCTGCTTCCCAGAGTCTTCCGGTCCGTCAGCTGCAGGCAGCGTCTCTTCCTTCCCTCCTCTGTGACATGACAACGTTCCCACCCCGCCCTTCTTTCTGTCTCCCGTCCCATTTTGTCTGGTTTTCGCATCGCTGCGTGTTTGCTTGCTCCCTCAGGTGACCAGTACGCTCTGAAGATGAGGTTTGTGGACCACGTGTTTGACGAGCAAGTGATCGACTCTCTGACTGTGAAGATCATCTTGCCTGAAGGGGCCAAGTGAGTGTGACTGTTCCTCTCCTCTGCACCCGCTCTCTCCAGTGGCCCCTTCTTGCTACCTCAAGGGGCACCTAAGTTCTAGGGGCTCAAAAGGCACCTTTGACTGGCCGGGCGCGGTGGTGCATGCCTGTCATCCCGGCACTCTTGAGATGCCGAGGCGGGAGGATCGCTCGAGGTCAGGAGTTCGAGACCAGCCTGAGCAAGAGCAAGACCCCGTCTCTACTAATAATAGAAAGAAATTAATTGGTCAATTAAAAATATTTAGAAAAATTTAGCCGGACGTGGTGGCGCATGCCTGTAGTCCCAGCTACTCGGGAGGAGGCTGAGGCAGGAGGATCGCTTGAGTTTGAGGTTGCTTTGAGTGTGGCTGACACCACGGCACTCTACCCCGGGCGACAGTGTGAGACTCTGTCTCCGAAAAGAGAGAGGAAAGTCAAGACAGCCAAGTAGGCCTTGCACCGTTAATAGAAAGACGGGTCTCAGACGGCATGTCAGGGTTCAGTGATCACAGCCAGGAGGAACTGTCTTTGGTCAGTTTAACCGGAGGACTCCTGAGGCTGAAGCCATCCTCCTGCCTCAGCCTCCCGAGTAGCTGGGACTACAGGCATGCGCCACCATGCCCGGCTTATTTTTTGTATATGTTTTTAGTTGGGCAGTTAGTTTCTTTCTATATTTAGTAGAGACAGAGTCTCGCTCTTGCTCAGGCTGGTCTTGAACTCCTGACCTTGAGCAATCCTCCTGCCTCGGGCTCCCAGAGTGCCGGGATGATAGGCGCGAGCCACCGCGCCCGGCCCTTGTAGTAAGATCTCTTTATGCAGCCTCTCTCGGGTGACGTGTCCACTCCGATCACCAGCTCGAGAGGTTCTTTTCGGGGTATTCTCCCTGTGAAGAAGGTTTCCCGGGGGAAGCTCAGGTCCTGCAAGCCCAGCTCGAGTGTGCCGTTCACCGGGGGATCGGGTGTGGGCCTGGCCAGACAGACACAGCACGTGGCCACCACCCCACTGAGGAGCTGTCATTCAGCTGCGGTGGAAACATCTGGAATCTAGACAGACCTCTTGGAATCCTCCAGAGGCTGCGGGAGAGCTTGTCAGCTGGGCGACTCCAAGGGCCAGGGCCAGGACTCCAGAGCACTGGAGTGGCGGAGGCCTGGCACTCACGGCCTCAGCTGTCCCAGAAGGGTGGGTGTCCCCCTTGGCAGGACGAGGGCACAGCGGAGGAACGAGATCTTGGTGACCTTGATCAGCCTCTGAGCCTCGCCTTTCTCTGAGTCCGATCCTGGTCCGTTGGCGTGGCTGGTGCGAGGCTCTTACTTTGTTCCCATCCGCTTCCAGAAACATCCAGATCGACAGTCCCTACGAAATCGGCCGGGCCCCCGACGAGCTGCACTACACCTACCTGGACACGTTCGGGCGGCCGGTCATCGTGGCCTCCAAGAGGAACCTCGTGGAGCAGCACATCGCGGACGTCGTGGTGGGTGGTGGCCTCCCTGCCTCCCTCCCTGGACTGCAGGGGCGCTGGGGCTGGGGCCTCACCCGCCGTCCCCGGGCTGGAGCAGTTTGAGCCCGTCTACGCCCCCGAGCCGGGGCGGGACGGGGTGTCCCCCCCGCAGGGCTGATGATGTCCCGATCGGCCTTGTCACCTCCCAGGTCCACTACACCTTCAACAAGGTCCTGATGCTGCAGGAGCCGCTGCTGGTGGTGGCCGCCTTCTACGTCCTGTTCTTCACCGTCATTGTCTACGTGCGGCTGGACTTTGCCATCACCAAGGTGACCTCCGGCCCCTGTCCGTCCCTTGCGACCTCCCTCCCTCCCTCTCGAGCGCCAGCCTGGGCAGGACCCCAATGCCAGGAGACCCCTCCCTGCCTGCGGCTCCTGCCGATCCCCTACCCCGTAAAGAGACTTTGTGTTGCTGGCGATCACCAACACGGGACAGTGCGCTACGTCCCTGCTTCCCGTCTCGTCTCGAGTCTGGAAATGACCCTCACTTGGGGTCGGGGTCGAGGCAGGAAGATTGTCAGAAGATGGGCGCTTGTCATTCAGCTGTGTCTCTCCTTGGTTTTGTTTTTCTTTCGTTTTTTTGAGGCAGAGTCTCGCTCTGTCACCCAGGCTAGAGTGCCGTGGCGTCAGACTCCTGGGCTCAAGCGACCCTTCCGCCTCAGCCTCCCTCCTAAGTAGCTGGGACTACAGGCATGTGCCTCCGTACCCAGCTAATGTTTTCTGTATTTATTTTTAGTTGTCCAGCTAATTTCTTTCTATTTTTAGTAGAGACAGCGTCTTGCTGTGTTGCCCTGGCTGGTCTGGAACTCCTCAGCTCAAACGATCCTCCCGCCTCAGCCTCCCAGAGTGCTGGGATGACAGGCGCGAGCCGTCCCCGGCTTCCCAAGCAGGCATCTGTTTTTGCCGGGATGGCGGGTGGCTGTGGGGACCCGGTGTCCTTTAGGAGGTGAGGTCAGATCGGTCTCTCCCTCCCGCAGGACCCGGCCGCGGAAGCCCGCATGAAGGTGGCCTGCATCACGGAGCAGGTGCTGACCCTGGTCAACAAGAGGCTGGGCCTCTACCGCCACTTCGACGAGACCGTGAACAGGTACAAGCAGTCCCGCGATGCGTCCACCCTCAACAGCGGCAGGAAGGGCCTGGAGACGGAGCACAAGGCCCTGACCGCTGAGATCGCGCTGCTGCAGTCCCGGCTGAAGACGGAGGGCTCCGACCTGTGCGACAGGGTGAGTGTCCGGCACCTCCGCGTCGCGCGGCCCGTGGCCTTCCGTGCCCCGCTTCTGGGGATCGCTGCACCCCCCTGCAGTGTCCTGTTGTTCACGCACGTCCTGGCGGGGTGAGATCACGCTAGACCACGAGCCTGTCATGTGTCACCGGCCCTCATGGTGGAAGGAGACGTTCCGGATCACGGTTGTGAGCTGAGTCTCCAGAAAGCTCCGCTGGTCTCCGCGGCTCTGTCCGCGTGGCTGCAATGCAGGGGCAGCTGCCTCCCCTCCTGGAGGTCGGACTGGACTCCAGGTCCCAGGTTGCTCAGGGTGTAGCAGGAAGAACCTAGAGGTCAGGCGCAGCGGCTCACACCTGTAATCTCGACGCATTGGGAGGCCGAGGCAGGAAGATCGCTCGAGGTCAGGAGTTCGAAACCAGGCTGAGCAAGAGTGAGACCCTGTCTCTACTTAAAATAGAAAGAAATTACCTGGACAACTAAAAATATGTAGAAAAAATTAGCCGGGCATGGTGGCGCATGGCTGCAGTCCTAGCTACTCGGGAGGCTGAGGCAGGAGGATCGCTCGAGGCCAGGAGTTCGAGACCAGCCTGGGCAACATAACGAGACCCCATCTCTACTAAAAAAAAGAATTAGCTGGGCACGGTGGCACATTTCTTCAGTCCTAGCTCTTTGGGAGCCCGAGGTGGGAAGATCCCTTGAGCCCAGGAGTTTGGGACTGCAGCAAGCTGTGATCACGCCACTGCACTCTGGCCTGAGTGATAAGAGCGAGACCCCGTCTCTAACATAAAATAAGAACCTGGACTTGAGAATCGAGGAGTTTGAATCCAGGCTCTGAATCAGACTTCATAAACCTGGCCACATTGCCTAGCTTCTGTGCCTCAGTTTCCCCATCTGTGAGATGGGAATGCAAGGGCTCACAGTGGTGGTGAGTCTGAGAGTTGAGTTTGGGCACGTGGAGTGTTCAGAACCGTGCCTGACACATGGCCGTGTGAATGAGTTATTACTATTTGCAAGTGAGGGTGACAGTCTCGCAGAGGGGCCCCTCAGAGCCCCTGACCACCCTGCGCCCTCCCTGGCGTTCCCTCTCCATCCCCTGTGTTAAGTTTCTTCATAGTAACAGCAAATTTTTTTTTTCTTTTTTTTTCTTTTTTTGGAGACCGAGCGTCACTCTGTCGCCCGGGCTAGAGTGCTATGGCGTCAGCCTCGCTCACAGCAGCCTCCGACTCCTGGGCTCAAGTGATCCTCCTGCCTCAGCCTCCCTCCCTAGTAGCTGGGACTACAGGCATGCGCCACCATGCCCGGCTAATTTTTTCTATATCTTTTTAGTTGTCCAGCTCATTTCTTTCTATTTTTTTAGTAGAGACGGGGTCTCGCTGTGTTGCCCAGGCTGGCCTCGAACTCCTGACCTCGAGCGATCCTCCCGCCTGGTGAAACTGCTTATTCATGGGTTTCAGTGTTTAGTTTCCGCCAGCTTGATGAGGGTGTGATGCCGTATCTGTCCTTACTGCTGTTTTCTGGAGCCTGGGGTTTTGCCTGGCACTGTGGCAAAAAAAAAAAAACAAAAAAACTTGTCAGATGTTGGGTGGATGTGACTATACTGGTCCCCAGCCTAACACACAGTAGGTACGACGGTGGCGGGGGACGGGCGGGTGTCTTCCAGTGTCACTCCCTCTGCCACCTTTGGTCTGTTGCTAACTGAATCCCTGGACCCACTCTGGCCGCCTTGCAGGGGGAGAGGCGACATTCATCAGGGACCCGCCGTGTGCCAGGCCACCGCACTGGTGGTTCCGTGTGTCTTCACACTCCGTGCTCACAGTCCTCGTGGACACACGGGGCCCAGGGACGGTGTGTAAGAGTCAAAGCTGAGGCGGGGCGCGGTGGCTCACACCTGTCATCCCGGCACTCTGGGAGGCTGAGGCGGGAGGATCGCTCGAGGTCAGGAGTTCGAGACCAGCCTGGGCAACACAGCAAGACCCCGTCTCTACTAAAAATACAACGAAGTTAATGGGTCAACTAAAAATATATAGAAAAAATTAGCCGGGCGTGGTGGCACATTCCTATAGTCCCAGCTACTTGGGAGGAGACCGAGGTAGGAGGATCGCTTGAGCCCAGGAGTTGGAGGCTCAAGCCTCAGCAGCATTCTAGCCCAGGCAACAGAGCGAGACTCTGTCTCAAAAAAAGAAAAAAAAAAGGGGTCCGAACTGGAAGGGACAGGCAGGGTCTGTCTGTAGGTGGTGACGGTGACAGTCGGAGCCAGGCCTGTTTTTGTCCACGGGGGCGCCGTGTTCTCCACGGTCTGCTCTGGGCTCCCGAGGCCCGGGCAGCGGGTGGCCGGGGGCGTGGGGGGGGGTCTGCCCTCAAGTCCCGCCCCGCCCTGTCGCCCTGCCAGGTGAGCGAGATGCAGAAGCTGGATGCGCAGGTCAAGGAGCTGGCGCTCAAGGCGGCGGTGGATGCCGAGCGCCTGGTGGCCGGCAAGCTCAAGAAGGACACGTATGTCGAGAACGAGAGGCTCATCTCGGGCAAGCGCCAGGAGCTGGTCACCAAGATCGACCACATCCTGGACGCCCTGTAGCCCCCGCGGGCCTCAGGTCCTCAGCGTCGGCCAGGGCCGCCTGCGTTTTTTGATGGCAGCAGGAGGAAGGACCGGAGGAGGCCGAACGTGGAGGCCATCGGAGGCCGGCGCCTGTCATTTATTTGCAAGAGGCCCTTGAGGAGCAAGAGGAGGCAGGGCCTGGTTCAGGCACTGCAAGAGCCTCAGCCCTTATCCTATCCCGGAAACGTTTCCTTTTTTTTAAAGAGTTTTAAACTTAAGAAGAAGAAAAAAAAAATGCATGAAAAACAAAACACCTTTCTTTGTGTTTTGACCGAAGGAATTTTAAATAGCCGATTGCTCTTCCGTCCTGGAGCCTAGGATACATTTCTCAGCCCCTAAGCCTCCTGTTTTACGCCTTTCTGATTTCCTGACGTTTGAGTATTTCGTGCGTGTTTTATTTTGTTTTGTTTTTAAAGAGCGCGCGTGAACACGTGGAAATAAAACACCGACTGTCAACGCCGGTTCGCCTGTCGAAAAATCTCCCGAAAATGAATTCTTAACTTTGGGGATGATGGTTTGATCGAGTCCTTTTAATCCGTTAAAGAGTGGATTTTACGGCCAGGCTCTGTGGCTCACGCCTGTGATCCCAGCACTCTGGGAGGAGGCCGAGGTGTGAGGATTGCTCGAGGTCAGGAGTTCGAAACCAGCCTGGGCAACATAGCAAGACCTCGTCTCTACTATAAATAGAAAGAAATTAATTGGCCAACTAAAAATATATATAGAAAAAATTAGCCAGGCGTGGTAGTGCATACCTGTAGTCCCAGCTACTCAGGAGGCTGAGGCAGGAGGATCGTTGGAGCCCAAGAGTCTGAGGCTGCTGTGAGCGAGGCTGAGGCCGCGGCACTCTAGCCTGGGTGACAGAGCGAGACTCTGTCTCAAAAAAAAAAAGAACAGACCCAGAATGGAATATTAGGATTTCAAAGTAACAGTGGCCACTTGGGCTTATGAGGGAGCTAAAAGACCAGGGCCATGAGGCCAAAGGACAGGATAGTTCCAGAAGGAGCGAGCCAATCAGCATCGCTGCCGAGGGGTCAGGGAGAGGCAGACGGGCGCGGTGTCCGCCACGCGTTGGTGACTCCAGGACTGTACTGGCCGGGATGGGGCTGAGGCTGCCACTGAATCCTGACACTGCATTTCAGAAACAGGCTGTGAACGGGACGAGCCAGGGGTCCAGGAGGATGTGGAGCCGGAAGGTGCTCGAAGCCGGGAGAGGAGGATCCAGCTGAACGTGAGAGGCTCAACATGGATTGTGAGGTTTTCTTTGTTTTTTTTTTTTGAGACAGTCTTGCTCTGTCGCCCAGGCTGGAGTGCTGTGGCATCAGCCTCGCTCACAGAAACCTCACACTACTGAGACTCAAGCCATCCTCCTGCCTCAGCCTCCCGAGTAGCTGGGACTACAGGCACGAGCCACCACGCCCGGCTAATTTTTTCTATATATTTTTAGTTGACCAATTAATTTGTTTCTATTTTTAGTAGAGACAGGGTCTCGCTATGTTGCCCAGGTTGGCCTCGAACTCCTGACCTTGACCGATCCTCCCGCCTCGGCCTCCCAGAGTGCTGGGATGACAGGCGTGAGCCGCCAAGCCCGGCTATTTTTTTCTGTATGTATTTTAGTTGTCTAGGTAATTTCTTTATATTTTTTTAGTACAGACGGGTCTCGCTCTTGCTCAGGCTAGTCTCGAACTCCTGACCTTGAGCGATCCTCCCGGCTCGTCCTCCCAAAGTGTCGGCATGACAGCCGTGATCCCCGCGCCCGGCCAGATTGGGAGGTTTCCGGCGCAGTGGGGACCAGGGGATCGGGTGACAGTGACGGCCGGGGACTCGGGTACCAGGTCGCTCCTTTCGGAGCGGGCCCCGCCTACAGCCCGACGGCCTCGGGGACAGAAACCTCCGCCCTGGAGTCCCCGTGACCTTCTGGAACCCTCTCTGCGCATGTCTCAGCATTGCTCTCCAGGGTCGGGGGTCGGGAGGTGACAATGCAAAGCGGCTCGGGGCAGGCGCTGGTTACGCGGCGACCGGTCCCATCGCTCCGGCCTGGGTCGGGGTCTTCGGGGTGCCGCGTCCTCACTTGCTGCAATCCGGAGCCTGCCCGGGTTCGGGGCGCGCCCGCGTCCACGCGGGCTCCCATCCCCAGGGCGGGGCGGGCGCATCGCGACCACCTCGTGCCCCGTGGCCGGCGTCTGCGTCCCCCTCTGCGTCTGACCCGCCATTAAACTTTTACCCACATTTTTGTTTTTGCTTTTAAGCAAAGTCAGAAAACCGGGCGGAAGCCGGGAGCAGACTCGGGCGGCGAACTGCGCGTGCGCAATCGGGCGTCTCCACGCACTCACCCCTCAGTGCGCAGGCGCGAGCGGCGAACCGCGCGTGCGCAGTGGCGCGTGTCCGCTCACCCGCGCTCCTTCCTACTTCCTCCTTTGGCGTGTCTCTAGAGAGCGCCGGAAGTGAGCCCGGACGCGCTGGCGCAGAGGGCCGGCTCGGGCTGGAAAAGCCGCGCATGCGCGCAGGGCAGGGGCGCGGCCTCCAAAGCACCAATTCTGCGGCTGCGGTGGCACCTGGGTGGGCGCTGGGGCCCGGCACAAGGGGGTGGCTTTGGGGAGCTCGACTTTTGGATGCCGTCACCCCCCCCCCGCCGTGCAGGCCGCGTGCAGCGGGCCTCAGTTTTCCCCTATGTGAACCGCAGGGAGGACGGGCCCTGCATGACGCATCCCTGGCCCCCCGCGGTCGCCGCGTGTCCCCCGTCGCGTCCCCGGGTCCCCGGGGTGTGGCGCCTTCGGCCACGCGTGCGCGCGCTGCCAGGTCCGCGTTTTCCCGCGCTGCCGTTTTCCCTTGTCGTCCACCGTGCCTCAGTTTACCTTTTCGCCAATCACCGGGAGGCGGGGCCCTGGTCCCTTGGCTCCGGGTGGGTGACATGTCCCCAGAGTGCTGACACCTCTCATTGGGGGGCTGCGCCCCGGCGTCCTTTCTGTGGCCAGCACGTGGGTGGACACGGGGTGACTTTTGGCACCCGGACACCCCACTACCCGGTCCCCCGGCCCCTTGTCACCATTCTCCACCCCAGCGGTGCGGCCTCCTCGACGGCCACAGCTCCGGGACATCCTGGCCCAGCCACAGATGGCCCCGTGGCCCGGCCTGCAAGCCCCGGCTCAGAGAGGGGACAGCACAGGCCTGGGTGTCACTGTCCCCGTCCCATCCATCTTGGAGGTTGACACGGGAGAAAACCCCAAAGGACCAAGCGCGACCTCAACTGTTTCACCACAAGTATCCTGGCCGGCGTCTGGTGCCGGGCTGATAGCACAGGCCCCGGCTGCAGCCCCCCAACCGGAAACCGGGCCGCCAGCGGTTGGGGACCACAGGCCCAGGCAGGAAATGTCCCCCCTGGGGTGTAGCCCCCAGGGCCGATGGCCTCCACTGAGGGCCTGACGCTTTGGTTGGGGACCCGGCGCCATCTTGGAGCCGGGCCTCACTCCGGGGGACTCCGGCCTGGTCCTGGGGTCCGTGGAGTGTCTACGATCTGAGGATGACTGTGTCACCTGCCCGGTGACACAGGTCTGGGAGAGGATGGGGAGGGACCTTCAGACTGGGCTGGACCTCAACCAAGAGCTCCGGGGCAGCCTCTACCCCTTACCGTGTCAATCAAGCCCTTTGGAGCCTCAACTTCTATCAGGCCCTTGGTTCCTGTGACAGGCCCGGAACTTACGCACAGGGAGGACAGAAGTGAGCAGAGCCGCGACAGCCCTGGGCATCGGGACGGGCAGGCCAAACGGGGGGACAATCAGGAGGCATCATGTCACCGGGTCTGACGGATTTGCACATGGAGGCTGTCGGGGAGGGAGGATTCTAGATTCTAGCCCCCCATTTTTTTTTTTTGTTTTTTTTTTTTTGAGACCAGAGTCTCACTCCATCGCCCGGGCTAGAGTGCCATGACGTCGGCCTCGCTCACAGCAACCTCAGGCTCCTGGGCTCAAGCGATCCTCCTGCCTCAGCCTCCCAAGTAGCTGAGACTACAGGCACGCACCACTGTGCCCGGCTAATTGTTTCTATATATTTTTAGTTGTCCAGCTAATTTCTTTCTATTTATAGTAAAGATGGGGTCTTGCTATGTTGCCCAGGCTGGTCTGGAGGTCCTGACCTCGAGCGATCCTCCCGCCTCGGCCTCCCAGTGTGCTGGGATGACAGGCGTGAGCCCCCGCGCCTGTCTCAGTCCATTCGGGCTGCAATCTCAAAAAGAAGGGTGGCCCCTTCTTTCTCTCTGTCACTGTCCCAGATGCGGAAGACACGCGGCCACCAGCACAAAGACTACACCACCACACCTGTGACCGTCCCCGAAGCTCAGAGACATGTGCCCAAGGCGAACACGCACGCGCACGCCAGGTCTTTCCCGGGCACCTGCCTTGTGCCAGGTCGCTCTTGACCCTGGGGATGCCGCAGGGGGCAGACAGAGTCCCCATCGTCAGGGACCTCCTGAAGTCTCTGCCGAGACGCACGCTAAGTCACAGTGACCGCGGGCACACGCTGCAACGACCCTGGGACCTGTTGCGGCTCCGGTGGCCTGGGTGTGAGGACGACGGCGTGGGCGGGGGACGGTCCCACTGGGGGCCAGGCGGGGGGACAGGGGTTCGCTCCGGTAGCGCGTCGCGTCGTCGGGCTGTGACTTCTGAGCCTCTGTGTGTCCGTGCGTCTGTGAGCCTGTGTACACGCGTGCGCTTCTGTGTGCGGGTTCAGCACGTCTGCATCTCCACTTGTGCACGTGTGTGTCCACATACATGTCTGCACGTGTGTGCGCATAGGTCTCTGTGCACGTGTGTGCACAGGTGCGTGTGTGCACGTGTGTTCGCATGCATCGGTGTACATGTGTTCACAAGCACGTCTGTGCACGTGTTTGCACGCGTGTGTTCATGTGTTTGCATGCCTGTATGCACGTGTGTTCACATGCATCTGTGTGCACGTGTGTTCCCATGCCTGTGTGCATGTGTGTTTGCATGCATCGGTGTACATGTGTTCATAAGCACATCTGTGCACGTGTTTGCATGTGTGTTCATGTGTTTGCATGAGTGTGTTCATGTGTGTTTGCATGCCTGTGTGCACGTGTGTTCTCATGCCTGTGTGCACGTGTGTTCACATCTGTGCACATGTGTGTCCACATGTGTGTTGGGCGGCAGCCGGGGGCCGTGGAAGACAGAGGGTGGACCCGTGTCCTGCCTGTGCCAGCGGGGCCACTTGGGGACGAGTCCCTGACGGTCTTCCCGCCTGTCCCCTACTCAGACTCTGGCCCGGCAGCCCTGTCGTCATTAGGACGCTGCAGCGTGACCTGGGAGGAGGAGACGACAGATTCCCGGGCAGATTGAGGGTCACAGGTCACCCTGCCTGTGCCCATCACGGTGACACAGATGACAGTGGAAATTGGTGCTGTGTCACCCGCCCCGCAAGGTCCCTATGTCCACGTCCAAAGGGCGAACAGTAATCCCTAACTCAGAGCGTGGGGGTTGGCGTCGGCCTCAAATCAGTGGACCGGTGTCACACAGTGGTGGCCTGGTGGGAACGGTGCGGTCGCTACTTAAATTCTGAGACGTGGTGACAGGCGCCTGGGACCAGTGACGGGCGCGGGGAGCCGGCCAAGCACTGAGCTGGGTCAGCAGCCGTTTTCGACGGGAAGCTGAGTCCCTTCTGCCTTCTGTGTGACAGTCCCCGGGAGAACCCGGGGGGGCTGTTAAGAGGACAGACAGGGGGTGGTGGCTTTGGAGTCAGATGGGCCTCTGAGCCGCAGGATGGGACAAATCCCGTGCTTGGGGGGCAGTCACAGGAGACCGTGCACGCGGAGTATACAGCAGGCGCTCCATAAATGCTGGTGCCCGCAGCCAGTCTAGATTCTTTGTCCTGTTCTTCCGTGGGTCTCTTAAAAAAGTCCCTGCTCCAGGGACAGCCTCAGTTTCTCCCCCCGCAAAGCAGGACGGCGGCGCCCGGCCCGAGTGGCACCCGAGGCTCCAGTGACAGCCAGGTCATCCCTGCGTTCCGCCACCAGAGGGCGGCCGCGCCCAGCACATCATACCTGTTGTCCTCCTGCCTGCGACTGGGGACAGCCTACTCTGGTGGCCGCCGCCAGCCTCGTCTTGTGCAATCCCGTCTGCCTCAGTTTCCCCATATGTCGGGTATAGGACGATCCCCAGAGCTCGAACCGATGGCGGGGACACAGTTCCAGAAACGTCGGCAAGTCTTCTCCAGCCTGCGACGGGGGACCTGCCTCTTGGGTCGCTGGGGGGGGGGGGTCCCCGTTTGGGATTGGAGCTTGGTGACCGGTTCCTCAAATGGGGCCACCGTCCTCAGGCCACCTCGAGGACCAAAGCCGCGAGCCCAGCGGACCGCGGCAACCCACTCACGCCGCGGGGGTCGTGCGTGCAAAGTGGCTGTCCACCCTGCAGCGGCGACGGACCTTTAAGTCTCTGAGTCCGGTCCCGTGGGGGTCTTGGGGACATCATCAGGCTCAGGTCCCTGCTGTCAAGCTGCCCTGTGGCACCCAGAACCGTCACACGGTGGCCTGTGTCATCAGGGCCAAAGGAGACAGCAAACCGCTCACTGGCTGTTCAGCCTCAACTTTGAGCGAGCCTCTGCCAGGAACGTGGACAGCCCGTGTCAAAGTCCCAGCTGTCCCCAGGCGGTCCAGCAGCGGTGGCCGAAGCCGGCCCCTCCTGCTCCTTGTTCCGAGGCCACCGGGACGGTGATTCTCCTCCCCTGAGCTTGTGGCAGCTCATTGTGGCGTGTGGCTCACGCCTGTCATCCTGGCGCTCTGGGAGGCCGAGGCGGGAGGCGATCCTCCTGTCCCAGGTACTCCAGCTGAGGCAGGAGGATCGCTCGAGGTCAGGAGTTCAAGACCAGCCTGGGCAACATAGCAAGACCCCGTTTCTACTAAAAAAATAGAAATGAGCTGAACAACTAAAAATATATAGAAAAAATGAGCCGGGCGTGGTGGCACATGCCTGTAGTCCCAGCTACTTGGGAGGGAGGCTGAAGCAGGAGGATCGCTTGAGCCCGGGAGTCGGAGGTTGCTGTGAGTGAGGCTGACGCCATGGCACTCTAGCCCGGGCGACAGAGCGAGACTCTGTGTCAAAAAAAAAAAAAAAGGCACTAGGCTGTCCCCAGCCCTGTGAGGCCCCGACGGTGGTGGCCCCAGAGCTCCTCCCCGGTGGGGTCCCGCCATTGCTCTGCCAGGGCCAGGCAGGGAGTCCCAGCCAAGGAGAAAGCCACGTGTCCCTCCAGAGTAGCAGCCTCGGGGACCGGCGAGGCTGGGGCATGGAGCCCCGGGGGTCGTGGGCCTCTAGGAGGCTCCCCGAGTCACGTCCAGCTGTGGGGACCTCACGGGAGGCTGCCACCCAGAGCCTGCCGCAAAGCCAAGGCCAGCTCTCGGGGGTGACACCGGTCGGCCTCCCTTCTCAGCCTCCTCCCGCCATGGACGGTTGGCTGGAGCTGGGCCGGCGGGGACCAGGCCAGGCCGGGCTGTCCTCTCGCCTGTCTCTGGTCTCAATCACCACCCGCCCCCCGCACTGTCCCCGTCCGTCCCTCTGGGCACGCGGAGGCTGGTGACAATTTGGGCATTAATCTCTCCGCGGGGGGCCTCCAACTCAGGTGCTTATCAGTGCCGGGCCCCTTGTCATATGAGCCTTCCGGAACCCGTGGGCGACCAGGGGGGTTGCGGGGAGGGGACAGCCGGAGTCCCTGGGCCTTCACACGTCCCCCCTGCCGCCCCGCGGGCTGTCACCCTTTACCACATCAGGATACAGAGCGTTGCATGAATTCCGGTCTCCGGGGAAGGATTTCAGAATTCTGGTCAACCGCAAGCTCCGGGGGGTGGATTTCACAAACTGTCTGTCACTGCGGTGTCCGGGGGTCGGGGGGGTGACATCGGGGCCGGGAGGGGGGCAGGTAACGGATGCAGAGACTCCGGGGAGGAGGGGACGGGGGGCTGGCATGTCCCCTTTTTCCCCGCCGGTGGCCCTCCCGTCTCCACAGACAGGCAGATGGCCGGTGGCCCTAGGTGGAGCCCTGGTGGCGGGGTGGTGGCTGTGGGGACAAGCACGCCAGGCTTGGGGGTCTCCTCCCAGGCCCGCCCACCATCAACTAGCAACTGGGGCCCCGGCAGGTACTTGGTGAGACTCAGTCACCTCATCTGTGAAATGGGATCATAGCACCCGACCCTTCTGTCCCGTAGATCAGTGAGGCTGGAGCTGACGCTAATGCTCTTTTTTTTTTTTGAGACAGTCTCGCTCTGTCACCCGGGCTACAGTGTCATGGCATCAGCCTCGCTCACAGCAGCCTCAGACTCCTGGGCTAGAGCGATCCTCCTGCCTCAGCCTCCCAAGTAGCTAGGACCACAGGCATGCGCCACCATGCCCAGATAATTTTTTCTATATGTTTTTAGTTGTCCAATTAATTTCTTTGTATTTTTAGTAGAGTCGGGGTCTCGCTCTTGCTCAGGCTGGTCTCAAACTCCTGACCTCAAGCGATCCTCCCGCCTCGGCCTCCCAGAGTGCTGGGGTGACAGGCGTGACCCTTCTTGTGCTGTTTTAACTTCCGATCAGAGCTTCACGCCAAAGCTCCCAGGGATTAAGTCCATGGGGTTGGGGACAGTGAAGTTTCCAGGTTGTGTTTATTTATTCTGAAGTTGTGACAGAGCGTCGTGACATGGCGGAAAGTTTTGAAAAGGACAAAAACAAAATGAACAAAGCAAACCTAGTCCCGCGAAACCACAGGCCCCCGGTGACCGTCTGGGTGTGTCCTTGCCTAGTGGACACTTTCAGGAATATGACTTTTTTTTTTTTGAGACAGAGTCTCGCTCTGTTGCCTGGGCTAGAGTGCCGTGGTGTCA
>CAUYRT010065712.1:0-13394 GCA_963574885.1 Lepilemur ruficaudatus
TTATTGAACAGTCTGCTGAGTAATTCAGGCTGACATGAACTCGCAACACGGAGACCGGGCTCCGTCCACCGGCACAGCAATGAGACGCTACTGGGCTTGAGTGCGGAGGGTGTGGACTGAATTGTGCCACTTCGGCGGTCACTGAGAAAGAGCCGGTGACTAAAGCCCCAAGTGGGACCACTGAGCCCTCTTGCCCTGGCGAGGTTGCACCGCCCAGCCCCGGGGCCTCCTCCAGGCAGGCCTCAGGGGTTCCTACTGCTCACCCCAGCTGGGGGCCTCACAGCACAGCCCTGGGCAGCCAGTGTGAGCCATGGGGGTCCCTCCTGCCCCCTCGGCCTGCCTGTCCTCCTGGCTCCTCCTGGCTCTTTCTGCTCAGGGCTGGCATCACCCCCACGTGCAGCCATATCTCCTCCAGGCCGCAGAACACGGAACACACCAAATGGTGCCGATGTGAATTTCACTCTGTGTAACACGGATGGAGCAGCCAATGGACTCACGACCATTCCTGGCCATTCTGCTGTCCTAGCAGGACACCGCGGCCAGGAGACACTGCTGAGACCTCTCAGGGGCTGCAGGTTGGGCGCAGGTGTCGGAGTAAATAACCCTCACGCAGAAGCTGGCTAGGGGGCTGAAACCACAGACAAGAACTGGCTTCTTCGCTGTGTCTGCCGCCTTTCAGGGACTTCGGCTAATTACAATATAATTTGTGTTGCGGATTTAAGATTTCTTCATCCCATGCCAGTTCCAAGAAAACCCCATGAGTATGAAAATGGGGGGACCCAGTTCTAGGAGCTACCATCCACATTCTTAGTAAAATCAAGCCCTTGGCCTGGAATGTTCCTCCCTCAATTAGGGAGACTTTGAAACACCCAAACCACTTCTCCCCCAGGCAGCGGCTCTCCCCAGCCTGCCTCTGCCCTCCCAGAGTGCACTGTCCCTTTAATTTGAAAGGCTGCCGCTTGCTTGGCTTAC
Organism: Lepilemur ruficaudatus; assembly: GCA_963574885.1. Lineage (NCBI taxonomy): Eukaryota > Metazoa > Chordata > Mammalia > Primates > Lepilemuridae > Lepilemur > Lepilemur ruficaudatus. The sequence continues at coordinate 973 of CAUYRT010065712.1, forward strand.
GTGGTGCGTCTTGGAATTCTTTCCCTGACATCACTTGGAAAAACCTCCACTCGGAGGCTGCTGGCACCGTCCGCCCAGCTCTGTGCTCCCCACGCTGCCGCCCACACCTGGCGCTCACCCCGCACCAGCTGAGCTTGGACCTCGGGGGACAGGACACCTCAGGCCACGTCCACGGGGAGGGGCGACGAACCAGGAGGCCAGACCAGTGTGGTGGTCCAGGCGCAGCCCTCAGGGAGGGTGGCCTCACTCAGACGAATCCCGAGGAAGACCTGCTCCAGGGGACAGGCAGAGGGCAGCGAGGGCGTGGCCCGGAGTTCCCAGGGCTGCAGGGAGGAGTGTCCTCCGCAGCTCACCCTGCAAGCAAAGGACCTCCATCCTTTCTTTCTACTTGATTCATCCGAGAGTTTGCGGGGGCCATGGCGGGAGCAGGTGCGGAGGGCAGAGGCCACTGGAAGGAGGACGTAAGGACAGGATCTAAGTAAATATCTTCACTCGTCTCTTTCTTAAGGTGCCGAAACAGCCCCTGTGAGGAGCTGGTTGCAGAGAACACTCCGTGTGCTTGAGGACTCTGGTCTACCTGGAACCTCACGCCTGACACTCCATGTCCTGTCCGGGAGGTCACCGGTCACCTCCCATTGGCCGTCTGTGGCAGGTCCACTTTTGGAAGGCGAGGCTGGCTTTACGCGACCCCACCCCGCAGGGGAGGTGCTTGGTTGACCCTGGAACATCTCGCGACTCCCACAGACTCTTGCTGAGCTGCTGATTCACACACAATTAAACCTGATTAAGACCCCAAAGCCTTTATGGACAGTTTAATTATTTGCTCCACGCACTGCAGAGGCACAAACCTTTGATTTACCAGGTGGATGGGTCACCGAGATGAGACAGTTGATAAACGCTACAAGCCATCTTCCGGGTGGAGGCCGTCTTTCCTGTGTTTTGCCCGATAATTAAAGATTAATTAAATAAGAGCGCTCCTCATGGAAACCTCCTCCTCGCCACTCTCCTCACTGGGCCGGGAAACAGAGCAGAGCAGCACCCTTTCCCGAGGACGGGGGTTTGCACAGGTGTGCGTGTCTGCTCCGTAGCACTGAACCAGCTGTCCGGCGTGGGACCCAAAGGTGCTCGGTACAGCGTGACCGCTGGGTCCCCAGGGGTGGCCGGTGGGTTCTGAGTTAGTCTCCCAGCTGACCCCTGGCGTGCAGTGCACCCTTTCTTGTTATAAGGGTTCATTGAAACCCTCTGTCATGGGAACCCAAACACAGATTTAGGGGAATAATTCACATGCTCTCTGTAAATATACTGGACAAAAGAAAAGGGCATGCAGGAAAAAGTTAAATCATCCTCGTATGATTGGTATGTGCACTCTTCAAGGTGATGTCCACAAATAAATATAGAGAGAAGTTATATGTGTTTAAGTATAAAATAACATAATGTAATATAATAGGTAGAATAATATCCTCCTAAAGCTGCCCGTGCCGTAATCCCTGAAGCCTGTGGCTGTGTCACCTGACCTGGCGAGGGGAATTTGAGTTGCACGTGGACCAGGGTTGCTAATTAGCCTTAATTAAGGGGGAGGGTCTTGGACTGTCCAGGTGGGTCTCATCTAATCATCAGGGTTCCTAAGGGCAGAAGAGGGAGGCAGAATGCCATGGTGTTAAGAAGAATCCAACCCTCTGCTGCTGGTTTTGAAGATAGAAGGAGGCCATGAGCCGCTAGAAGCTGGAAAAGGCGAGAAAAGGGATTTCCCCCCGAAGCTTCCGGAAAGGAACCAGCCCTGCTGGACACTTTGGATTTAAACCTGATGGGACCCGTGCTGGGCTTCTGACCTATAGAACTGCAAATTAACAGATTTGTGCCGTGTTAAGCCAGTAAGTTTGTGGTAACTTGTTACAGCAGCAATAGGGTATTGACACAAATGCGTTGTGTTTTTGAAGTTTTTGAACTTGTTTCAGGAATTATCTGTTCCTTGAAAGTTTGATAGATTTCCATTTTATTACAGTCTTTTCCAGGCAGTTTTTTTGTAGAGGGAAGTCTTTGGTTCTACACTGGGATTGGCTTCTGGACCCCCGAGTTTACCAAAATCTGAGCACGCTCAAGTCTAGCAGTCAGCCCTGCAGAACCTGAGTATGTGAAAAGTCACCCCCCTGGGTACGAGGGTTTTGCATCCTGAGAACGAGGTATTTTCAATCTGAGTTTGGTCCATATTTGGATACTCTACCTTTTCCATTCATTAATTGTTGACCATTCTGCATTGTTTTAAGTGTATCTCTTGTAGATGATATATTGTTAGGTCTTTTTTTATTTTTTTCCACTCAACCTGAGAAGTTCTGCCTCATAATCAGTAAATTTAAATCCTTTACCTTTATGTTAAATGCAGGTTTTGGGGGGTTTATCTCTACCATTGTATTTCATATTTCCCATTTATCACGTATCCATTTATTTGTTTTACTTTTGTTGATTTCTTGTTTTCCATTAAAGATATTGTGTTTTCTTCTATTTAAATTATACAGTCTATTTTATTCTATTATCTTTATTGACTTTTTTACCTTTCCAATTTTCATGTTATTTCTCTAGGAAGACAACTACTTTGGGACACTCATGTCCTTTGCTAAGTTGTCATGAATAGTCTTTCTTTTATTCTTTGGCTTAGGTTATTTTCTTAAATTTTAAGGTAATAATGGCACCTAGATATTAGATTATGTATTCCCCATGTCGTTTGTGACCTCTGTGGATTTATTGATTTTTATCTGAGAAATTCAAGAGTGGCTTTCGTTTGTTTTTTACTCCTACACAAGTGACAACATGGCTAGATAATACATTTCTAAATTTAAACTTCTTTTAATACTTACACGAATCAATTCCAGAGAAATCTGATGTCTTGTTGCTGTTTTGTGAGCGAGCTGGTCTTTCTCTGCGTTGGCTTTGATAACTTGCTCTTTGTCTTTGTGTTCTCGTATTTTGCTATAATGTGTCTGGTTGGGGAAAGTTTCTCAGTTTGATCTTCGATCTCATGATTTTTTTCCAGCTATATTGATTCTGCCATTTATTGTGCCTAGTTTTATATCTCAAAGACATTCCATTTTCATGCCCAATATTTCCACTTGCTTCTTTTTCGGTGAGCTTTCGCTGTCTCTTTTTCTTCCCTGATGTTCGTAGATATATTTGGCCGTCCTCATTTTAAGTCTTCCCGTCCTTGTTCACAGTGGCAGACTCTGGGCTGTCCAGGTGTCTCCGCCTGGGGCGAGTGTGAGCTTCTCAGAGGGCACCAGCCACTCATGGCGGTTTGAGAAAGGAGCAGTAGGTCAGACACGTGCGTCAGTCCTGGCTTAAAAAGAAGAGGGACGATGTCTCTGAAGGTGATGGCCACTGTCGTCTCTCTTGTTTGCTACCTGGTCAGTCCACACCTGTTTCCATCACTCCTCCCTCTGCAGGCTTCTGGACGAGAAGCCAAGATCCCTGACATGGCCACTTCTGCCTGGAGGAAGGGTGCCTTGGCTAAATACATTGGCCTTAAACTAAACTGAATTGCTAAATTCTTAAGGCTTTCTTGGCTTTTTCCCCAGTTCTGGGATTAGCAGGAAGACGGCGTGGGCCCTCTCTCTGCCCCCTCACACTTTGGGAAGTGGTCCCCTCAATTTTTATTCCTGGGGCAGTGAGTGAGTGAGTGTTCCCGTTGCTTCTGGGTGGATTTTTATTGGCCAATCCGTGGAGTGTGAAATGACATCTCATTCTGAGTTTCATTTGCCTTTCTCTGATAGCTGATTGGAAGGAATAAACGGTTTAGAATTTGCGAGCCGATGTCACTTTCTCTCTCGAGTCTACGTATTGCAAATGTGCCTACTAATTATGGCCTGTGTTTTCAGGAGCTTTACATATTTTTTAATGAGCAAGAAATGACAATGACTTTAGTGTCACTAACTTCACCAGTTGTCTGCGATTTCTCACACCCCGAGTCATAAGGCATCCCCGGCCTTGTTTCTAAAGCATCCATCATGGTGCCTTCACATGTGAGGTTTTATCCGTCAGAAATGGACTTGTATGTATATACAGTGTGTGCTAGGGATTAGATTTTTATTAAATTTTAGATACACCTGGTTACCGTCAAAATTGTTAAGTCACACGGACATCGACTCCGTAGCCGCTGTGTGAGGCAGGTGATGTGACGTGGAGACTTCCTGGAAGGCAGCGTGGTGCGTCCGGAGGCGTGTTTGGTTTCACTGCACAGCGTTTGGAGGAAGAGGCGTAACGCGACCGCGTGTGCGCATGTTCTCCTACGTTTTCTCGCTGGCTTTTATTTATGGCTGTTTTTGCTAATTTAAAATCAATAATTCAAAGGTCATGCCATCACGCACAAATAATACCAACCTCCTCACTTCCTGTGGCCACACTGCCCTCGTGTTCTGGTTCTGGGACAGCCCGACGGCGTCCCCAGCGGAGCGCAGGCACGACGGCTGAGAGCAGAAGGAGGAGGGCGATGCGTCTCTCGCGGCCACGGCGCCTGCCCCGACGCCTGTCCGGGTAGCGGAAGTGCCCTGCTAACTCCAGTTGGTTGAGAATTTAATCACGAGTGGATGACTAGGTTTCCAAGGATTTTTCTGCATCTATTGAGATGTCCCACAGCTGTTTTAATTAATCTAATTTCGTGTATCAATAATGAATTTCTTTTCTAATATAAAACCAACCTTGCATTCCTGGGATGAAGCCGATCGGGTCGTGACGTGCTCTTTCCACGTTACTGCACTCATTTAGCCAAACGCTTTATTTACGAATTCGTCATCCACGTGACTGAGTGGCAGCAGCGAATTAATGAGATCGCCCTGTAATTCTTCTTCCTTACAGAGGCATCGCCAGGTTTGGGCACCAGCGTTATGCTATGCTGGCTTCACGAAATTAATTTGGAAAGTGTTCTCTTTCTGTTTTTATGCAAGAGATTGCGTTAAATTAGAATTACATACTCCTTGGCTCCTGGGGAATGTGTTTATGTTTGAACACTCACAGATAGGGGTCTGTGTGTGTGTGTAGAGAGACCTACATAGTATACACCTATACATGCATGTATATACACATATGTAATTTATATGTCTTTCTATAACTACATATGGCAAAATATATTGTAGATCTTATAATGGTGTATAATACTGATATCGTATATTATATGCTACATGCTGCATTGCAGGTGCCAGTTATTATATGTTACAATTACAGTATGTTTACGTGCAGACACACGTGTACATCACTGTCACTACTTTCTTGTCCTTGTGTCTTTTCTCTGCAACTGTTGAAAACATTCCCATTTGATTTTGTGCCTTTCGTTGGGGTTTCAGTGACATCAGTTTTCTTCGCAGTTTCTAGTGTGAGATCTGCTCTATTTTGCTGTTCGTTTCTGTGTATGTTTTCCTTGGTTCCCAGCCCAGCCTGTCCTCGCAGAGCTGCCCCACCCATCCCCGGAGCCGCAGGTCGCCCAGGTCGCTGGGTGATGTTACGAACACATTTCTTTTTTGTTCCAGAAACTCGCCCCAAATCTCATCCTAATAGCAGCCACTGAGCCATGCTCAGTAAATAGCTCTCGTCAAAGGAGCTTCTCTCTATGACACCCCGGAAACTCGCTGAGTCGGGGCCTCTGGCCCGTTCTGGCTCAGCCCCTGGGCTTAGAGACCCCAAAACCTCATGGGAGCCCCACGGTCCCCAGCGCACCTCGGTCCTGTTACCCAGGACATCCTTGTGGGTCGCGGCGGTTCCCATCGTCCTCTCCCAGGTGACAGCACTTAGCCATCCGCAGAGCCCGATTCCCCAGAACCTCGACCTCCACTGACCTTCGGGACCAGCCTGTGGTGCCTCCCAACAGCCCCGCAGGCCTGTCCTGCTCTGGGGAGATGCCCGCGGCCAGGCCCGGCAGAGGATGGGCACCAGTTTGGGAGCCCCGGCCTCCCTGTGTGCACCCGGTGTGGGGCAGGAGGACCGCCGTGCCATGCCGTGGGGTTTGAGATGCTGCGGGGGCATTCACACTGCCCCTTCCATTCCTCCCCTCCCCGCGAAGACAGCACTACCTAAAGCCCACCCAACCCTCCCTCTGCCCCCGCAGGGGAGGTGCGGGTGGGAGGCCGTGGCCGGGCCTTGGGCTGTCTCTGGGACCTCACTGTTGGGGACATCTTCTCCCCATGGAGGGAACGGGCTCTGCCTCGGGAATGCTGAGCTGAGCTGGCACCCTGGTCCTCCCTCCCCTGCAGGGAGCACAGCCGGGAAGGGCCCTGAGCCCGCCTCCCGTGGGCGGGCTGCACCCCAGGCGGCCACGGTCCCTGGCATAGCCGCTTTGTGGATGGACACAGGTGTCTGAGGTGCGTGGCAGGCAGAGGCCACACCACGGACACCGATACAGGCCACAAAGCGCTGGTGTCCACGCCCCCACGCTGTGCGCCGAGGGATGACTGGATGCGGCTGCTCAGGGAGGGCGAACCCGGAGCAGAGTCAGCACCGAGGACGCGGACATCGAGGGCTGGGCCGGGCGGGGACACGGGGATTTCGCTTATGACTTCCACACTTCCCCTGAAAGAGGAAAAGTGCTGGGATTGTAGGTGACGTTCACACTCTCTGTGGCTCTTCTGTCTTTGCAAGAACTTCATAATGACCGTGTACCCTGCAGTCAGAAATGCTAAATACTGTTCAAACAGTCCACGCCATTTCCACACGCACCAGACCGTGGGCACAGAGAGCCCCCGTAATATCCTGAAATAAAAATAAAATAAAATAAAACAAATAACGTATTTTTCAGGCTCTGTTTTGCAACACTGGGGAGTTCGGTGGCGTGGCACACGCGTGTGCGTGTGAGGCCATGTCGTGTCCCACCGAGACGACTGAGGGAATGCTGTGGCCGTGTGACGCTGGCCTTCAGACTGTTTTCCCAGGTACTTAGTGAGGACCAGAACCGAGTGCCTTGCCCCGTTGGCCACAGAAGTGCCAGGGACCTGGAGGATAAAAGGTGGAGACTGTTAATCAGCAGTGAGGAGGGGATTCTGAAGCGTGACCAGGAGCAAAGCTGGAGCCAGCGTGGAGGACACAGGGCGTATCGGGTGGACTTATGTCAATAGTGTGGGGCTTTTCAGTTTCCCATCTGTCTCCATCTGCCGGACCTGGCCATGAACCAGCCACGCCACTGCAGCCACCGCCACCAGAAGGCGCGGCCTCGGGCCTCTCAGAAACGCGCTGGGCGGTCGAGCCCCTGCTGTGGCCAGATCCCGGCCTTCGCCGTCAGCGCGGCTGGCAGGGCTCACGCCACGGAGGTTATAATTTGGCAGGAGGGACAAGTTTTGGGTAGACATTGTCCTCACCACTGTAAATTACCGTCGTCACCACGTCACCGCCATCATTATCACAGACCATCGCTAAACCTGATACGAGATGCGTTGCGTGGAGGCGGCGAGCAGTGTTCTGGGGGACGCAGAATGTTGCCTCCAGAGACGGTCCCCAGCGACACCTGGGCTTCATAGGTACACATGTCCCAGGGGATCCAGTTTCCCTTCCCCGAGTCTGGGTGGCCTTGGGGACTTGCCAGGCCAACAGGCAGCAACGGAAGGGACCTTTGGGACTTCCGAGGCTGGGTTGTGGGGAACTCTGCCTCTTCACCCTATCTGGTCCCAAACCCGGCGTCCTCAAGGACTGTGAGAAGCCAGCGCCACAGAGACAGGCACGTGTGGCCGCTCTGGCTGGCAGCCCGGTGGCAATGCCGGCATCCACCGCCAGCCACCAAGAACCAGTGGGACTCTAGGGGACTCCAGGGAACTCCAGCCCCAGCTGCCGCCCGCAGGGAGACGCGGCTCACGGCTGGTTTCGGAGGCCGCCATGCTGGACTCACAGGACCACCTGGTCGGGGGCACGTCCGGGGACGGTAGCACATGAGCAACTTGAGACACAGAAGAGTGCGTGCATATGTGTGTACACACACGTGTATGGTGCACAAGCACCCGTGTGCACACATGGGAGCAAACAGCACATTGCATGGGCACACACGTGTGATGTGCTGTAATAAAAAGTGTATATTTGGTCCCTGCCTCGGTCCCTGGCAAATCGCTCCTAAAATCCTTGAGCTAGAGGCGCCGGGAGACTGTCGCTCTAATGTTTGGCCTTTGACCCCTGCTGCCGGCGAGAGCTTCCAAGACCTTCAGAACCCGCTGGTGGGGGTTTTAGTTTTCATGGGGGACCTTGCTGGGCTCTGGGGCAGCCTCGGGCCCCTCAAGCCCATGCGCTCACCAAGAGGAGACCAAGCGCCTGCTTCCCGAGTGCGCTAAGACGACTGCTTTTAATTGGAATAATACGATTTCTCCTTACACACAAAATCCAGAAGAGTCCAGCTGCTGATGAAATTACCCGGGACTGAGCCTCTGCACCTCACACCCCGGGACTGAAGACGGAGCCTGGGTCCTGGGCGCCAGTGGGGAGAGGAGCTCCCCGTTCCGCGCCGTCCCACCTGCCTGCCGCAGGTCATCCACTAGCGGGAGCCGAGGTCCCTCACTCTCAATCCAATCAACAGCGGCTGCTCCAAAGTGGGCAATTCAAGCGTTTACTGGGCACCGAACATATGCCTAATTGGACTCCAGCGCTGGGCTTCTGTAACTAAGCTCGGATTTTACGCATCTTGGATTCCACAGCGCAGACCAGACCTTGGCAACACCTGTGGCTACTCACGCTTGTGATCCAGATGGAAATGCCAGCGACACGTGTCTGGCCTGAGGCCCCGTTCACATGTTGAAATCGTCCCCTCTGTCATGATAGCGTTGGGAGGTGGCGCCTTCGGGAAGCCACTGGGCCTCGAGGGTGGAGCCCTCGCCAACGGGATTGGTGGCCTCGTGGGAACGTCTGCGGGACCTTGCTTGGTCTCTGTCTGCCACGCGAGGATACGGCCGACTGCAGACCGGGAATGCGCCTCCCCGCCGGCTCTGCCACACCTTGGTCCTGGACATCCGGCCGCAGAACTGTGAGAAACGACTTCTTTTTTTTTTTTTGAGACAGAGCCTCACTCTGTTGCCCAGGCTAGAGTGCCGTGGCATCAGCCTAGCTCACAGCAACCTCAAACTCCTGGGCTCAGATGATCCTCCTGCCTCAGCCTTCCGAGTAGCTGGGACTACAGGCATGCGCCAACATGCCCGGCTAATTTTTTGCTTCTATTTTTAGCAGAGACGGGGTCTTGCTCTTGCTCAGGCTGGTCTTGAATTCTTGACCTTGAGCGATCCTCCCGCCTCGGCCTCCCAGAGTGCTAGGATTACAGGTGTGAGCCACCACGCCCGGCCCAGAAATGACTTCTGTTACTTAAACCGCCCAGCCGCCGTTGACAACGCCAACGGTGCCGTGAGGGGACGTGGGCGGCAATGGTGGCCAGAGCCCAGAAAGGAGAGAAGCTTCTGTCTTAGAGAACGCGCAGGTGACAGGTATGGCATGCAGGCAGACAGGTGGGCGTCGGGGCCCTGCTGGCGAAGTCCCGGATGGAAGCGAGGAGTGTGTTCCCGGAAACCGGAGGACGGGCTGTCCCGGTCGTGAAGCGCAAAGCAGCGGCTGGGCTGTGTTTGTGTCTGTCCTTCCCGGGAAAGTGAAACCCACACGAGACCAAACTGGATACTGGGGAGGATACCTGAGCAAGGTGTTGGGGCGGCGTGGTTCCCCCTGAGGGCTCTTGGCGAAACTCCAGAAGAGAGAGATGAATCGCAGGTGGGATTGCGAAGGAGCCAGGGCTTGAGGTTTGGAAGGTTCTCAGCCGTCCACACCACAGAGTGCGGAGCGGTGGAGGGAGGCGGGCCGGCCGTTGGAGGAGGGGATCGGGGTGGACGTGGAGCAGGACAGAGATGCGATCACAGCAGGGAAACTGCCTGCCGGGGTTAGAGGAAGCAGAGAAACCGGGCGGGGTGGAGGAAGACTGTTCTATCCTTCAAGGAGCGGGGAGGACTCCCAGGGCTGCTCAGAGATCATGACTGCGGAGGTTCGAGCCAGCCAGACGGCTCCCGACGGAAGCCGTGGGCCGGTGGTGGTGTTGCCGTGGGCAACAGCGCGACTCCTTGCCCAGAACGGAGGCTGCAGAGTCAAGGCAATAGAGCCCTTCCCTTGCCCTGTCTACCCATGCCTCGAACCCTGCAGGGTGAGCGAATGTCACCAGCTTGAGCCCCTGTAGGGGGAAAGGTAGAAAAGTATCTTCAGCCAAGAAGTGTTTATTGAATGGCCAATAAAGCTCTAGCTGTCCTGAATGCGCAAACAAGCAAACAAAAAAACAAACACAACGCAAAATGTCAAATACCACCTCAACATTAATCTGCCGGGTTTAGACCTGGAACAAAACCCCCAATGTGTGAGAGTCAGAGCCACCTGGTGTGCGCGCAGGGTTTTCCCGAGACCAGAGGCCAATCCAGAAAGGGCTGGAATCGCTTGGAGCTCTTGTTTCTGTTTCCTCCCGTCCTGCCGGAGATCTCCTGTTTATTGTATATAACCCGCACGATTTCCGACGTGACACCTCATTTCCCAAACAGAAGCAGGACTCGCCCTGCTCGGTCCTTGCCGGGCGGCTGCCCCTGCCCAGCGGAGGAGAAAATCCACGCGGACGGCTCAGCTCGTATTTCAACGCCCTCGCTGGGTTGCCGGGGCCGTCGTCACCAGCCCTGCGGGGCGGAGGCCAGTGCCAGTTCTCTCCAGCCAAGCGCGCGCACACGCCGGGACAGCCTACACCCCGGGGTCAGGGTTCTTAATAACATTTTCCAAAGAACGGACGGACTGCTTTTTTGTGAGTGCATGGAGAAAATACGGCATGGGTTTAATATCGTATTACGAGCCTCTGACGAAGGCTTTTGAAAATATGCTTTATGCATGAAAATATAAAATGGGCATGTGTCGTAGTAAAGTTTCACTGTTGTGCATAAAGTATATTATAATGAAAGTGGTAAAGTTAGCCCTCAGTGGAGAATTGAAAAACGGAAAAAAAAAATGAAATGGTTCTAGGCAGAGGGATGAACAATTTTTTTTGCCGTCTACGGCCACTTGCTCCTGCTGAAATGTTGACCCGCGGGCCACGGCCGGCCGAGGAGTCGCGGTGGCCGGTCCCGTGGTGGGTAACACGGATCTGCGCCGGGTGCCCCTCGGGCAGCCCAAGCCCAAGCGGCCGATGCAGATTTGCCTCAGAAATACACACGGATGGGAACACTAAAGCTGCCCTTTGCAAAGCTCCTGGCATGCTCCCAGAGAAAAATACGAGGGCCTTCAAAGCAGGGACCCTGAGGATTTTTCTCCAGGCATATTAGCTCAAGAATGAATGCTGGGGTCCCTCGAACAGCACAGAACCCCGACTACTGTGTGCTGAGCGTTCAGTCCTCAGGACGGGCCAGACGCCCCCCCGGGGCAGGGACCTCTCGGAGGCCCCTGCTCACCCCCAACCGGAGCCACACACTCTCACAGTGGGCCTCACCAAATAATCAGTTACCTGCATTACTGAATCTATTTTTTACAAAACACTCAATGAACCAAATGCAGGTGCCCCTCGGAGACACCGCGTTCTGTTCCAGACCCCCGTGACACAGTGAGTATTGCAGTGGGCAAACCACGCGGCTTCTGTGCATTCCCAGTGCGTGTAAAAGCTCATTTCTGCTGTACTGTGGTCCGTTAAGTGTACAGCAGCAAAATGCACATATGCTGATCAGAACACACTTTATTGACGACAGGTGCTAATGACCTTTTCGCTGGAGCAGGGTCTTGCCCGGACGTGGACGGTGCTGGCTGACCCCGGCGGTGGCTGCGGGAGCCTGGGGTGATTTTGTAAAATAAGCCAACGACGGAGTTTGCCCCACGGACTGACTCTTCTTTCTGCAAAAGGTTTCTCTGCAGCACGCGACGCTGTTTGACGGCATTTTACCCGCAGCGGGAACCTCTTTCGAAGTTGGAGTCGGCCCCCTCAAACCGTCCTCCGCTTTACCTGCTGAGTCTGTGGAATGTTCCGCAACCTTTGTTGGCATTTCCACGGAGTTTGCAGCGTCCTCACCAGGAGTAGATCCCATCTCAAGGAACCGCTTTCTTTGCTTGTCCGTAAGAAGCAGCTGCTCATCTGTACAAGCTTCACTGAGATTTCGGCCGTTCAGTCCCAACCTCAGGCTCCACTTCCGACTCCGGTTCTCCCGCTGTTTCCGTCACTCCCTCCTCCACTGAGGTCTCGAACCCTCAGAGTCACCCGCGAGGGCTGGAATCCACTTCTTCCAAACTCCTGTTGATGCGGAGAGTTTGACCTCCTCTCACGAACCATGAATATTTTTAGCGGCGTCTAGAATGGCGAATCCTTTCCAGAAAGTTCCAGTTTACTTTGCCCAGATCCATCAGAGAAATCACTATCCGTGGCAGCGGTAGCCTCGCGGAATGTATTTCTCAAATAAGACTTGAACGACTCCGACTGCAGGACGGAT
>CAUYRT010065715.1:0-45801 GCA_963574885.1 Lepilemur ruficaudatus
AGCATTTCGGACTCCATGGGGCAGGGTCCTTGCTAGCAAGCACTGGAGAACCTCCAGCCTTAAAAACCTATTATGTACCAGAATTGGTGAAATAAGAAGTAGAGAAAAGGGTAGTCAAAAGAGAAATGGATGGTTTGTACAAAGACCCCTACACAGGCCAAAAAATCTGACATCTGTATCCCTGTTTTATGACTTTTTAATCATGGCCATTCCGACAGGGGTAAGGTGGTATCTCATTGTGGTTTTAATTTGCATTTCCCTGATGATTAGTGATGTTGAGCCTTTTTTCATATGTTTGTTGGTCATTTTGCTACCTTATTTTGAAAAACTTCTGTTTATGTCTTTTACCCACTTTTTCATGGAGTGATTTGTTTTTTTCTTGCTGATTTGTTTGAGCTTTGGGTAGATTCTGGATGTTAGCTCTTTATCAGATATACAGTTTATGAATATTTCCTCCCACTTTATAGATTGTCTGTTTACACTGTTGATTATTTTCTTTGCTGTGCAGAAGCTTTTTAATTTCATTAAATCCAATTTATTTATTTTTGCTATTGCTGTATTTGCTTTTGGGGTCTTAGTGATAAATTCTTTGCCTAGGCCGATGTCTAGAAGAATTTTTCCTGTGTTTTCTTCTAGAGGTTTTGTGGTTTCATGCCTTAAATTTAGGTCTTTTATTTTACCTTGAATTAATTTTTGTTTATGGTGAGAGATAGGTGTCCTGTTTCACTCTTGTGCATGTGGCTATTTAGTTTTCCCAGCACCATTTATTCAGTAGGGCTTTCTTTCCCCAGTGTATGTTGTCTGCATTGTCAAAGATCAGTTGGTTGTAGATAGATGGCTTTATTTCTGGGTTTTCTGTTTTGTTCCATTGGTCTATGTCTCTACTTTTATATCAGTGCCATGCTGTTTTGGTTATCATACCCTTGTAGTATAATTTAAAGTCAGGCAATGTGATGCCCCAAGATTTGTTCTTTTTGCTTAAGATTGCTTTGGCTATTTGGGCTTTTTTGTTGTTTGCTGTTCCAAATGAAGTATAGAAATATGACAGTGGTATTTTGATGGGGATAGTGTTGAATCTGTAAACCACTTTGGGCAGTATGGACACTTTAGTGATGTTGATTCTACCAGTCCATGAGCATGGGATGTTTTTCCTTTTGTTTGTGTCATCTATGATTACTTTCATCAGTGTTTTGTAGTTCTCCTTGTAGAGAGATCTTTCACCTCCTTGGGTAAGTATATTCCTTGGTATTTTATTTTTTTGTAGCTATTGTAAATGGTATTGAGTCCTTGATTTGACTCTCATCTTGACTGTTATTAGTACATAGAAATGCTACTGATTTGTGTACATTGATTTTCTAACCCGAGACTTTGCTGAATTTATTTATCAATTCTAAGAATCTTTTGGTGGAATCTTTATGGTTTTCTAGATACAAGATCATATCATCAGCAGAAAGGGACAGTTTGACCTCCTCTCTCCAGAGGACCATACACTTTATTTTCTTCTCTTGCCTGGTTGCTCTGGCTAGGACATCCAGAACTGTGTTGAATAGAAGTGGTGATAGTGGGCACCCTTGTCTTGTTTCAGATCTTAGGGGGAAGGATTTCAACTTTTCCCCCTTCAGTATGATGTTGAGTGTGAGTTTGTCATATATGGCTTTTATACTATTGAGGTATGTTCCTTGTATGCCTAGTTTGTTGAGGGTTTTTATCATGAAGTGGTGGTGGATTTTATCAAATGCTTTTTCTAAATCTATTGAGATAATCATATGGTCTTTGTTTTTGCTTCTGTTTGTGTGGTGACTCAGGTTTATTGATTTGCATATGTTAAACCATTCCTGCATTCCTGTGATGAAACCTACTCGATCATGGTGAATTATCTTTTTGATGTGTTGTTCAATTCAGCTTGCTAGTATTTTGTTGAGGATTTTTACATCTATGTTCATAAGGCATATTGGTCTGTAGTCATTTTTTTGTGTGTGTGTCCTTTCCTGTCTGTGGTATCAAGGTGATACTGGCTTCATAGAATGAGTTAGGGAGATTCTTTCCTTGTCGATATCATAAAACAGTTTTAGTAGAATAGGTACAAGTTCTTCTTTGTAGGTCTGGTAGAATTCTCCTGTTAATCCATCTGATCTGGGACTTTTTACTGTTGGGAAATTTTTTATTACTATTTCAATCTTGCTACTTGTTACTGGTCTGTTCAGGATTTCTATTTCTTCCTGATTTAAGCTCTGGAGATTGTTTGTTTACAGGAATTTATCCATTTCCTCTACATTATCTGGTTAGTGTGCATAGGGGTTTTCATAGTATTCACAGATGATATTTTATATTTCTGTGGTGTCAGTTGTAATGTTTCCTTTTATATTTCTGATTGAGCTTATTTAAGTCCTTTCTCTTCTATTTCTGATTAATCTGGCTAGTGGTCTATCAATTTTTTTTTCTATTCAAAGAACCAACTTTTTGTTTCATTGATCCTTTGTATGGTTTTTTTGTTTGTTTGTTTGGTTGGTTTCCATTTCATTTAGTTCTACTATAACCTTTTTTATGTCTTTTCTTCTATTGTCTTTGGATTTGATTTGCTCTTTTTTTTCCTAGTTCCTTGACATGTGACATTAGGTTGTTAATTTGTGATCTTTCTGTCTTTTTGAAAAGTTCATTTAAATCTATGAATTTTCCCTTAGGGTTCCTTTTGCTGCATCCCATGTATTTTGATAGCTTGTGTCCCCTTTGTCATTCAGTTTGAGGAATATTTTGATTTCCATCTTAATTTCCTCATTGACTGAAGGATCATTCAGCAGTAGTTTATTTAATTTCTGTGACTTTGTGTAGATTTGAGTGTTTCTCTCGGAATTGATTTCCGGTTTTATTCTACTGTGGTCTTAGAAAAGACATTGTATGATTTTGATTTCTTTGAATTTGCTAAGACTTGTTTTGTGGCCCAAGATATGATCAACCATGGAGAATGTCCCATGTGCTGATGAGAAGAATGTACATTCCACTGCATATTTGGGTAGAATGTTCTGTATATTTGTATTAGGTCCATTTGTCCTAGAGTCCCATTTAAATCTAGTGTTTCTTTACTTATTTACTCATTTACTGCTTTGATGATTTGTCCAGCTCTATCAGTGGTGTGTTGAAGTCCTAGGTAATTATGATGCTACTGTTTATTTCTTTGCTTAGATCTAGTAGAATTTGCTTTATGAATCTGGGAGCTCTGTGTTAGGTGCATTTATATTTTGTGTTAATCTGTTGGATTTTCCTCTGTAGGTTAGTTGTTATTTTTATCTTGCAGCTTGTAGAATTTTCTCCTTCATTTTGACTTTGGCCAAGTTGTCTATGTCTTTTGGAGATGTCCTATTTGCTGTGAATTTTCCTGGTGTTCTAAGACCATCTTGTATCTGGATATCTGAATCTCTGATGATACTAGGGAAGTTTTCCTCAATAATTCCCCAGAATAAGTTTTCCATGGTTTTTACTTTTTCTTCTTCTCCTTCATGGATACCTATAATTCATGTATTGGTTCAGTTCATAGTCCCATATTTCTCTGAGTGATTGTTCATTCTTCTTTCTTCTTTCTCCTGCATCTTTGACTGACTGAGTTAGTTTGAGGGTATTGTCTACAAGTGCTGAGATTCTTCCTTCTGCTTGGTCTAGCCTGTTATTGAATCTTTCTGCTGTATTTTGAAATTCCCTAAATGCCTCTTTCATTTCTTTAAGTTCTATTATATCCTTTCTTATGTTGTCTAGCTCTTTAGTGATTTTTCATTTTTTTCACCAATTTCTTGAATTTTTTTTTGTGTCTCTTTGTTGGTTTTCAACTTTCTCTTCAATTCCATTCATCTTATTAGCCATCAATATTCTGAATTCCATTTCTGACATTTTGACAATTTCCTTTTTGTTGAGGTCCATTGCTGTAGTACATTGTGATCGCTTGGGGGTGTTGAACTAGCATGTTTTTTCATGTTGCCAGTTGTTCCCTGGGCCACTGTTGGAAGTTTGGGTTGGGGATTGGGTAAGTACCTCTCCATGGTGGCTGGCATTGTGAGAGATTGCTCTGCCCAATGTTCCCCACAGCAGTGAGAGTAGCAGCTGGGCAATTCTATCTAGGCAGTGATTATGGTATCAGGGCTGTGCCAACTGGGACAGGGCTGGACCCAACTGGGCCCAACTGGGTCCAGGTGTGATGGTGGTTCAAGGCTAGTGAGTCCCTCTCAGAGCATTGGACCACTGGGGTGGTTTCTACTGGGCAGCCAGTGGGAGCCACATTGGCATAATCATGGGTTTCTGGCAGCAGTGCCGGAGGCTTGTGGATGGGGCCATAGGGTTGGACAGCAGTGCAGGACTGCAGGGGCAGAGCTGTAGGGCTGAACGGCAGCACTTCTCCATGGCATTTAAACATAATGTCAAGCATATCATAGGTGCTTAATAAATTCTTGCCACTTTTGATTTTATCCCTTTAAGAAAATAGGTGCTTTTAAAATATATTCAAAATCATGTCTTGAGACTGTCTCAGAATGGCCAGAGCCAAGTCCTATAAACTATCAGAAATGACTGAATTTTTGGTCTCTTCAGAAATCTTTTGCAATAGGTTGTAATTGCTACTGATAATTGATGGAAATGGCTATTATTAATATTAAAAATAGGGCTTCTCCACAATTTTTACATGCAATGGCAAAGAAGGCATTGCACTGGAGATAGAATAATATATATGACAAGTAAAAATTTAAAAAAAAAAAGCAAAAAAGAGAGCAATGACAATGGAAAGAAGGTGACTATAATTTCTGTCTATTGGAATTTCCCCCCCCCCCGGTCTAGTGCCATTTGTGTCCCATTAGAAGCTGTAGCTTCTAGTCAAGGAATTAAAGATCACTATTTGTGATAGTGAGGGAAAAGGATGGCCTCTTTAGGGTCCTAGTATTTAGTTTCCAACATGGAATTTCATTGAAATACTCTAATAGAGTATAGTGAAGGCCCACTGTGTAGAATACAGACTAAGGATTCTTAATACAGACTCAGTGGAGGAGATTCAAAGGCCCCTGGGCCCTGATGTTGTGTGTAAAATTGTGTCTGTGCTTATGCACATTTTGCTGAGCTTTATGGCCTTTCATCTGGAATTCATGACCCCTGCCCCTCCAGTTAAGTATTACTGCTTACATTTAACTTTCTATATTTATTCTGTGTCCTAGAACCAGCCATATAAGCTTGAAGGACAAGTGAGTCTGAGAAAAGATCCTATCCAGAAAGACTCACATGGCATTTTTCAAAATGACAGTTCTTACTGTGGTTCAGTTTAGGAATGCTGAAGGGGATCCCTTTCCAGAATTCAAGCATTGTGCTGGAAATACCAGAGGCTATTAATATTACATGTGTTTTTATGCTCATGACTTGGCAAGGGTGTAAGCTGCGACATGCAATCTTTGCGGGGATGATACTGTGAAGGTTGGCTAGCAACCAGGCAGATGCCTGAGGTTGGCAGTAATGTGCTCTTCTTCCTCCTTAGAGATGCAGAATAGTCCAGATAGTGAATTTGTATTTCCATTCTCTGCAGCTCTAGTCCCTTTATGGTGTACAATAGATACACCATAAAATTCACCTTTAAAATGTACAATTCAGTGGTTTTCAGTATGTTCACAGAATTGCGCCACCATAGCCACTATTTATTTTTAAAATCTACTTTTAAGAATCTTTTCTAATTGTTTTCTTCTAATAGCTCCAGGCCAATGCTGTTTCATTTATTTAAAAAAAACCCAAAAAACAAAAACTATGCTCTGAAATGACCTCTATAGAAATCTGGCTTAAAATGTGTTTTAAGAAGAGTCTTGATAGCATATTCTGGTTCCCTCCCTTCTGGTACAAGGATTATCTCTTTGTGACTCAGTGTTTACAAAGAGGGTGCTAATCAGTTTTTTAAATGTACATGATGTCTCCTAGACTAACAAAAATATCAGGTTGAGCCATTTGAATTTGCCATTTTTGTAAGTCCAAGGAGTGAACAGTTATAATTTCATAAAGTTCAACATAATAAAAGTTACATGAAATTTTCATGCCCACTCCACTGGCATTGCAAAAATTTCAAAGAAGATGCTATATTTTAGGCTCATTAAAGGTAAAGCAACTCGCTCCTGCTTAAAACACACAGGCTAATACATTGTATTGCTTTGTGATTACATTCAAAGAGTTAAAATTTCTCATTTTCAATCTTTATTTGATTATTCAATCCCAAATATTTACTATCTACTATCTGCCAAGATATGGGGTGGGAAGAAAGATACCCTCTGTGCCTTAAGGGACACTTATTTTTGCTGTACTTTCACTTAGCTTTCTTTATTCATTATTTTAGAGCTTTGCCATGTGTTTAAATTTCAATCTTCAGCAAATTCTTTCACTGATTAGCTTTTGGTCCCTTTTGCTTTACAGGTAGGCTAAGTCCTCCATTCTTCCATTTTTCACAAACTCTAATTATACAAATGATGACTTTTTTTCTTTCTCTCTCTCTTTTTTTTTTCCTAAAATTCCCAAACTCCCTGAGTAGACACAATCTTCTGTGTTGCAATGTTTCCACATTGTTAAGGGTGGTAATTTTGTGGTTTTTCCCAAGAGTAATGACTACCTATTTCAGTCTTAGTTGAGAGACAATGAGTCTCAATTCTTGAATATTGAAAGGAGATTAACATGTTTAATTCACACACGCACACATGCACACATGGAATCTTGAAGTGTTCAAATTTAGTCAAATTCAAGTCTCATGTGTGATCAAAATTATTAATGACATGAGAGATATGTATGTAATTTTCTAGGCTGTTGATATGTATGTAATGTTTCTAGGCTGTTGATAATTACTATTGTATTTTGAGAGTTACTTTGGACCTTTCAGATATCCAGTAGATTTCACCAGATCTAAATTAAGCTGGAGTGTGCTACTGGACCACTAACCCAGGAGGAAGAATTATAAGTATCTTTCAGCAATTTTCCTCCAGGCACAACTCCTGAGTAGGGAAATAGAACACTGGAAAATTTCTATCATCATGTTTGTACTTGAAAGGGTCTGGAAGCAATACAGAAAATAGAATTTGTGAGTGTTGGAGAAATTTCATTCCTTTTCTTCATTTTACAAATGAGAAAACAGAAGCCCAGAAAAGTTATGACTGATTCAATGTTGCTTAATTATTAGTTAGAAATCTTAAGATTTAAGTACAATTATTTAGATTCCCAGCACAATAGTCTTTCTATTAAAACTTTTTCCACTTTATATATGAAAAGGACTAAATTTATAGTCTATTTCTAAAATGGACAAAGGCATGCCTTTTCTCTTTCCTACCTTTTTCTTACCTTCCTCAAGCTCTATATAACCTCAAGCAGGGTAGCATGACCCACACCAGTGATCCTCAAACTTAAGCATGCATCAGTCACCTAGAGGCCTTGTTAAAACACAGATTCCTGGGCCCAACCCTCAGAGTGTCTGATTCAGTCTGTCTGGGGTGTGTGTATGTGTGCAAGAATATGTATTTCTAAGAAGATTCTGGGTGATGCTGATGTTACTGTTTGGGGATCACACTTTGGGAATTACAAACCTACATGAAGCAGGCTTGACAACCCTCTATCAGTGCGGTTTCTCATGGCTGTATCTCGCATTGCTCACCTTTTAGCCTCTAAAAGTACAGTGAATTATCAAATATCCCCCCATCTAAGAGCTCAGTCGCCCTGTGTCGTCATCCAGCATTGGCTGCCACATGGAGGCCAGTGTGAAAATGACTGTGTGTCTGCGCAGATGGCTAGTGAGTCAGTCTGGAAGAAGAAGGTAGCTCTTTAGCACTTCTGATTAGCACTCACAGCTCCCAAGACCTAGCCTTCTGTGTGGTGCTTTCTTCTTTTTCTCCCAACAAAATAATGTTAAAAGTGCCAATGATAAGAAGATTGCCATGAAAAATATGTTTTATGACTTCCACATATCTTCAATCCTTAGAGAAGCAGACAATTAAAATACTACTCTGGCAGTCAGTATTCTTAGTTGCAGCAGTAGAATCCAGGTCAGCCAGTGTAAACAGAAAGATATTTAATAAAAGATATCAGTAGCTTACAGAGTGGGAGTGGGCTTAGAGGAAGGTCCCATGTAGAACCTCTGGGGAATGCCATAATTAGCTTTCTAGCCTGTATATCCTGGCAGGAGGGTGTGTTAGAAGATTGGAATAGTTGTTAAATGAGCCAATGTTTGGTATCTGCCACAATTATCATGACCAAATTGTGGTTCATTCTTTATGTTAGAGCTAGATGCTTGAGAATATCAGGTCTGGGTTTTACATACTCACATAAGGATTTCTGAATGGGCCAATGTTGAAAGAGAGATATGGTAGTGAACAGACCAGTAAGGTGAAAAATTTGTAAACAATTCTGCTAGTATACAGGCAGAAAACTTAGTGGTATCCGGTCCTTGCATTATTGAGATTTTAGGATTTACAAAGATCTTCCATTTGAAGTTCTGGTTGCTATTGCAACCCCATATTGTTTACTTTGGTACTGGTGACCCTCGTGTTTTCATTTAAAGTAGCTTTTTTTTTTTAAAGTGCTATGTTTCTATAGTGTAAAACTATTGACAGTAGAATTTTTGAAAAGTAATATTTGGCTACAATATGTTAGTGATAAAGATGCATTCTGCCAGTAATTATTTTACAGCATATGTTGGGTTAAAAACATCATTGACCTTAGGAAGTGGCAAGTCTTCTTCTGAATTATGAAACTTGAAATGTCTTAGTTTATAGTTAAAACTATTTCTCTGTAAATGGAATTGGAATGTTCTGTGTTAGGTAATACAATTTTTGTTCCATGGCAGCATTCATGGATATCTTTGCTATTGTGCAAAATATCTAAGCTGTTAAAGAGACTCATGATGCAGTGACTTAAACAAAATAAGAGTTTATTTCTCTCTCATGTGCCTGTCCAGAGTAGGCAATGAATGGCTGGTATATTAACTCTGTTATATTTAACACACAGCTTTCATCTCTGTGCTCAAGGTAGGTGTAGCAACTCTTCTCTAGACAGTGAGAAAGGGAAAAGAGGAAGTGGAGGGCACATTCCTTCTAGTTAACGGTAAAACTTACACACATCACTTCTGGCTCACATGTTCTTAGTCAGAACTTAGTCACAATGCCACACCTAAGTGCAAGGGAGGCCAGAAATTATCATCTATAGTTGGAAGGCTTCAAACCCAGTGTAAATTTGGGTGGGGATTCTATTGCTAAAAAGAAGGAACAAATTATTATCGGTGGAAGGCAAGCAATCTTTGCTGTGACAGCAGATTAGAAACTGTGAGTTGGTTTTCTCCACATCAGAGCGGCCTCATGGGTAGACTCCACTATGGCCATCTGTGCTGGACGTGAAGCTCCTTGAAAAGGTTTGTGAGGAGAGTCTCTTGAATTAATTTCCTGATAAACAGACGAGGGAATGATAAAATCCCAGTGTTGAAGGGGATCTTAATTGTCACTTTGTTCAACCACTTACCTGAGAATCTCACTGAAGCACTCATTTTTTAGCCTTGCCCAGAGTCACATGTGAAAACTAAGGACTTGTACAAAGTCACAGAATTATTGGGGACAATCAACTAGAATCTGGAGGACCTAGTAAATTTCATTTTCCTTCTGTTACTCCTAGATAAATTCTTCTGTGCTTGGTTTCTATCATGCTATGGTCAGAAAAAAGATATTTGAGTTTATTATAAACTATAATAGTTGATGTAGTCTTAGAGTACTGTTAAATGCTGAAGAATAATTGAGCTAGCATACTGATTTGTAAGGCCCCTTTTCAGTTATTGAAACAATGGTGTCTTATTAGAACATAATTCATGGTTACATATATTTGGATGATTATAAAAGTTAGTGACAAGTGTATTGAAGTGGAATTCAAATGACCTGACCTACTCTTGGCTACCTATCCATACGACTCTGGGAAAGTCATTGAACTTCTTTGAGACTTGACTTATTTTTGAAATAGGGAATTGAGCTAGGTGGTAAACTACTTAACCATTGGCATAGCACTGGTTCCAACCAGTCAAAATAGATGCCAGTCATAAAAAATTTGATTTGGTGATCTAGTATATCCTGGGAGAATGTTACCCAGTTTTTAGTTCTGTAATTTTCTCTTAAAACTGACTTGTACACAGTAAAAAGCCATGGCATTAACCTGCATTTTTAGTTTGTATCACCCTTGATACTTACATGATGAAAGGGTACCTTGAAGTTTTCCATTTGATCTAGATGTTATTTTAAGACCTCAAGTTTCAAATAAATATTAGAAAAAGTAACACATCTCTGTAAGACAGTTCTGGAACAATGAACAAGTATTGTCTATTTAGAAAACCCAGTTTCCCAGGTCCTTCTGTAAAGTAAATTATAAAACAGTGTAGAGACTGGCTTCTAAAATGGCACAAAATCCATTTGGTCATAAAAGGAATGTTTCTACAGCCAAATTCAAAAGCCTGTCACATTTCATTATATCTCTAAAGACCTCAGTGCAGAAGAGAGGACTATTGTGTGAGCCTGAATATTATCTTTAGTGAGGTCTAGAGATAAAAGTTGCAGTGAGAACAGAATCCATTTGGGATGAATTGGAAAGAATAATTCTAAATTATGGCATTGAAATTCCCACTTCACTTATAGAAATGTGATAAGGAAAAACACTCCAGTTAGTGGAACATGAGCTACTAATTTCCTGAAAAAGACAAAAGGAGGGGAATATATTGCTCTTAGATGGAATGAAAAATTTTCTTCCGTCTCAGTGCTGACAATGAGAGACTGTGGCAAGGGAGAAAGTGATAGGAGAGGCAGCCATAGATCAAAACAAAGAACAATGGAAAGCTAAACAATGACTCTTATCAGTTCCAAAGGTGAGTTCACCTTCCTGGCTTTCAGCCATCTTGTCCGCCTTATTCATTGACCATTGACTTGGCTCTGTTGATACGCTTCCAAGGGAGTCGAGTCTGTTCTCTGAATCTGTGCTCTGTGTGTGTGTGTATGTGCGCACACGTGTGCACATGGGCATACATGCATGTGCACTTTAATTGTTTGCAAATTGTGTTTCTTTTATGGTACTCTTTCCTCCCTCCTGAAAAAAAACAGTGCTTCTCTTCCAAATACATGAACATGGAACTATCAGCACAATCTCACCTTATTTACATGGGAATGTGGCAAATGGACATATGAAGAACACATATGTTGGAACTGAAAACAAGTCATCTAAGATGTGAAAACATTAAAACTCAGATAATCTGTAGAGCAGAGGAAGACACTCTAATCTTAGAATTTCATTGACTAGGGTAGTGCTCTGGGGAGATGGGGTCCTGTTACCCCAGCTCACCTTCCAAACTTCCGAGCAATCTTCTTACCACTTACACCCCCTTCCAGGGGTGCTCACCAACCTGTGCTTCTGCAGCCGTGGAAGGAGTGGAACCCTTTATATTGGACAAAGGAGAAGGAGGTGATGTCTCACTATGATCTTTGGCAGCACTTTACTTATCTTTCTCCTAGGACGTCTAGAAAGTGGCTTTTCAGTTTTTTTCCTAGGAGACCCAATTTTTTGAGGCTTTTTTACTCTGGGCTGGATAAAGAATATAGGAGAAAGAATGGGCTCTGTCTTTATGCACACCCTGGCTTCCTGAACCCATCACTTCTTTTTCCAGCATTCTTAAATATACCAGATAGATATATAGGGTCTGTGATTCCTTTGCAGTTCTTTTGGGGTGAAATGAATGAATCCTTTCTCTCTCTCTCCCACCCTCCCCCCTCTTCCTTCTTTCTTTCATTCCTCTCTTTCTGTACATTTTCTCTCAGATTTTTCCTGGTCTTTCTCCTGCATATACCAACAGGAAAAAGTCTTGATTTCTTACTGAGTTGCTTCCATATTTCAGAATAATCTTGGGAAGATGAATTTTAATGGGGTAACTACAGAACCTAAGCTGTAAAGCCCTCCCTCCTCCAAAGTGGACCTTACATTCCATAATCAAAATGACTTTGGGGCTTTTCTCATGTCATTCTGATATAGTACAGCTCCATACTAGACTGAGTCCATATGGCTAGAAATGGATTGATTATTAGCCTGGCCTTCAGGAGGTAAGATAACAATCTTGCAGGGTAACTAAGAAACATGCATGTAGCAGTGGCATAGAAAGAAAGGGACCTTTGGGCTTGTTCTACCCTTGGCTCAAATTTCAAGTTTGCCACTTACTGTGTGATATCGTAAAGGTTGTTATAACTTCTCTGAACATCAATTTTCTCATCTGAAAAGCAGGGCAATAAACCTAATATCATAGGATTATCGAAGGCCAAAACCTAGCCTTGAGATGATGTCTAATAAATGTGAACACCTCAATTTTCTTGCTGACATGAGAACCTTTGAATGTTCTTATAAACTTCTTTCTTGTTAATTGCCCCTACGACTTATTGAGGGCTTACTTTTTGTCAGAGCATTTTGTTAGGCTTAATTCTCATTATAATCTGATATGCTAGGTACTAGCTATATTTTCACTTGACTAGTGAAAAACAGTGACTTTGGGGGGTTAAGTGACTTGCTAGAAGACACCCTGCTAGTAAGCAGCTCAACAAAAGAGCTAGATTTGGCTTCTTGGCAGGCTGATTCCAGAACCCACACACACACTACCTCCCTATATATGTATTTCGTGCAAGCATTTCCTTTGACACTCCAAAGCAGAGTGTTTAATGGGATGGCCCTGTCTTTCACACAGACATAGGAATTAAAATAACTCTGCTGTGATCAATGGGAAGAGGTTAGTGTTTAATTAAGAACTGCTGTTGAGTTGAACAAGGGCTCTTTACTTGTAGCATTATTGTATTCAGCTTAGACTCATTGTCTGTAGGTTTTGGGATCAGTCACCACTGTGAAAGGCATAATTTTTAGTGCTGTTACATTAAAACTGAGCCAGGGACCTGCAGTAATTGTTTTCATGTATTGTGGCCTTGAGACACGTCTGTGAAATCAAAGGGGTAATATGGATAGCTTAAGAAAGACTTAATTTATTGAAGATTGAGCAATGGTTTGGAAATTAAGAGCAACTTAAAAAAAACTGTAAGGTCTAGTATTTATAGGAAAAACAAAAATCTCTTTCAAGGGGTAAACTTCTTTTCTAAATTTTCTCTGCTGGTGCATTATGTCAACACATGAGCCGATGAAGCAAGAAGTGTGAGCCTGTAGTAGTTACTAGCATTCTTGGTAATATAGAAATGCTGAAGATCCAATTTCTGAACCACAGCCTATGTGGGTGAAAGCAGCAGTGATGATCTGTAGGCAGTGGTTAAATATGGTTCCTGAAGTCAGATTGCTGAAATTCACCTGAATCTAGCACCTACACTATGCCCCAAATTCTCTCCTGTAGGTTTTCTCTCTTAGGTTCCCCAGGACCTCTGTTAGAAGATGAAGATGAAATTGTATGTGATGTGTATATGTGTGTTGTGTGTGATATGTCATGTATATGTGTGGTTTGTATATTTGTAAGTGCTTGTTTGTGTATATGTGTGTTATGTATGTATATGTGTGTTGCGGTGTGTATATTTGTATGTGGTGTTTGGTTATGTGTGTGATGTGTATCTGTATGTGGTATGTATGTATTTGTGTGATGTTCGTGTATTTATATATTGGATATATAGGTATATGGTATGTGTGTGTGGTATGTATTTGTATATCATGTGTGTATGTTTGTGATATGTATTTGCATTTGGAGTTTGTATGTATATATATGGTGTGTGGTTGTATGTTGTGTATGTGTGTTGTTTATGTGTGCATGGGAATGTGTTTGTATATGGTATATATGTGCATGTGGTATATATTTGTATGTGGTATGTATATGTGTGTATGTGGTGAATTTGTATGCAGTATAGGGATATGTCTATACCTGTGTTGTGTGAATAGGTATGGATATTTGTGATGTGTATATGTGTATATTTGCATTTGGCACATGTATTTACATCTGGGTGATGTGTATATGTATATGAATAAATTTATATGTGGTGTGTATATATGTGTATAGCATGTAATGTGTTTGTGTTAGGCATGTATGTATGTTGTATGTATACATTTGGGATATATATAGTGTGTGTATAATGTAAACGTATGTATTTTTGTATGGCATGTGCATGTGGTATGTGCATGTGTGTGATGTTTATGTATTCTGTGTGATGTTTCTGTGTGCTGTGTTGTGTGTATGTACATTTGCATGTGATATGAATGTGTGTGGTGTCTGTTGCATGTGGTATGTATGTGTGTGTGATACATTTATATGTGGTTTGTGTATAGTATGTATATGATGTGTGTGTATGAGTGCTGGCATGCACACATTGCAGCTGTTTATGTGTGTGTGTGTGACAGAGAAAAGGTGTATATAGTATAGTTACAAATAGCCATTTACCTATTGGTGGTCCTGGATTTATTGAAAGGCTATTAAAAACTATTATTGCAAATAGTTCTGTCTTGAAATAAGCTAACATGATAGTATCCCCAAAATAACTGCTTGTTTTTTATGGTTCTTCCAAAGTTGTGATAGGTTATGGACAGGAATGCCTAAGCAGTTCCTTCTAATAGGTTTCCCTGGTGCCCCTTGTTGTCTGGGGAGCTAGCTTACGTTGCAAGGAAGTGGAGGAAGGGGAAAGCTGGAAGTATTTGAAATCTAGTTATATATTGATTTGTATCTGTGTTTCATTGCAAGTTGGAGACATCATGACATTTGCATTGGCAATAGCTCTTCTTCAAAGTGGACCAAAACTTCAAGTTGATTTTGTTTGGCACAGATTTGGTCTTCAAAATTGGATAGGACCTCATTTATCAATTTAAGAAACAAACTTGCCCATCTGCAAGTGGTATGACATAGACACCCTCACCACCTCCTTTGAAGCTCCCCTCATCTTAGTATCTGAAAATAAAAATCATATTTTCTATAAGCTAAAAATGCCACTTTAAACTTCTTAATATCAATTTTTTATTAGATGTCTGAAAAATAAACCTGTCATGGACAGGTTTCAGAGACAGAATGTGAATACAAATGCCACTTGCTAAACATTCATGCCATTTGTCCCTACATGCACTCTATTCAGAGTCGGTCTAAAATGCAATTTTGAAACTGAAACAACAACCTTTTTCTCAGAATCCTCTGGCAGAGAAGCAGAGGTAGCACCAGTAAGAAGTGCGCCAAATACTAATTACTCTCCTGAGAGCCAATCGTTCTGTGCAAACCTGCATAATGTTCCATCGCCTGTGCGGTGCAGACGCTGACATATTTCTTGTCTTCTTGTTCCCTGCCATTTGGAGATGTTGCTATTTTTCACACGCTAAACAGAGGAGAGGACAGCAAAGTGTATTTTAGTTACCTGGGTAATTCTTATAAATAACCAATAGATGTGGCTGTTTTGAAAGGATTTCTTCTTATGTGTCTGACATTCTCACAGTTTGGAGCCTCACTGGCCGGAGTAACTCAAAGAGACCTTAGGGGACATGCTAGGGCTTATGGGAATGGAATGGTCAGGGCTTGATCCCTACCCTCCCTAACTCGCATTGCCTTCAATAGAACAGCTTCACTTAAACTATATTTTTTATACTAGGGTTTTGCATAACATTTAATTCAAGAAAAGAAAGGGTAGATTAACTCACTGTACTATAAGCTGACAAGGTATAGGGACTCTGTGAGTAATGAACACAGACATAGGGATCGTCTCCCACATGCAAGTGGCAGGTGGTGAACTCGTAAAATACTCACGACTCTCATCAACCTACCCCGATCCAGCACCCACAGCCGTTGACCTGTAGGAATCAGTTCTGATTTCAGACCTCTTTACCACCTCATTTCTTCCCTATCGGTGACATAATTAACTCAAGATGAACCAGGAAAGATTTGAAGGAAGTAGACCATGAAGGGTTTTCTAAACCAGCTTAAAAGGATGGACGTTATCTTTGAAGTGATGAAATTCCACAGATATGGTTTTGGCAGGTTTGAGTTTTGGAAAGATCATTGTGGCTGCCGGGTTAAAAATTAACTGGAGAGTAGCAAGACTGGAGATGAAGACTCTAAATATGGTGTTGTTTCGTTTTTGTTTTCCATTCATCATCTGGAAAAAAAAATCTCTCTGTGGTGGATGATAAGGGTAAATAAAAATAGTGCCAACAGAATACTTGTGAAGTAAAAAAAGAGAGCCATTTGTTTATTCATTCAGGTATGCAACTTATTTATTCATTCCATTTATTCAAATATTTGAGTGCCTAGTATATGCCTGGCCTTGTTCTAAGTATTAGGGACAGAAGCCACTGCCCTTATGAGGCTCACATTCCAGATTGGAGGAGATTGACAGCAGCATAAGTAAAATGTTTAGCATGTTAGGTGGTGATAATGACTCAGAAGAAAAATAAAGGAGAGATGGGGCATGCCAAGGATTGTAGTGAAGGTTGGAATTTTTAAGAAAGGTATGATGGCCACTGAAGGTCTAAGGAGGTGAAATCTCGGCAAAGACCCAATGGAGGTGAGGTGGAGAGTTGACTGTGTGGGTATTTAGAGACAAGCATTTTAGGTCATGGGAAAAGCAAGGCCAAAGACCTGGAGAAATCATCACCACTGGAATACCCAAGGAAGAGAGTAGAGGCTAGTGAGGCTGGAGCTGTGTGAGCCAGGGGAATGTAGTAAGAGGTGAGATCAGAGAGGTTGGGGATGGGGCACAGGGCATTAGGGCCTCACGGGGCAGTGCATTTTGGCTCTACTTTGAGTGAGATGGAACCCGTTGCAGAGTTTGAGTGAAGGAAAGAAATGCTCTAACTTGTGATTTAACAGGATCTCTCAGGCTGCTATATTGAGAGTTAACTTTGGGGGGAAAGAGTAAGGCAAGGAGATCAGTTAGGAGGAAGTTGCAATTAGTTTAGCCAAGTGATGATGGTGCATTGGACCAGGGGGGTAGGAGCAGAGAAAATAAGAGATGGTAGAAGGATTCTGGGTGTATGTTAAAGGTCGAGCTTACAGGATTTGCTGAAGGATAGGATTTACAGAGTGGGAGGAAAGAGGAGGCAGCAATGGAAGGAGAGAGTTGTCATTAACTGAGACGGGGAAAACAGCGGGAGGGCCAGGTTGAAGGATGGTAGGGAGATCAGAAATTCATTTGGGGACATGTTCAATCTGAGACAGCTATCAGATGAGAAGGCACTGGGTATGCTTGACTGGCATTCAGTCAAGGTCTGAGCTGTGATATAAATTTGGGAAATCTCGGCGTACAGGTGATATCTGAAGCCACACACTAGATTGGATCACTAAGGGAGAGGGTGTAACTAGAGAAAGAAGATGTAGAAGTGGATCTAACTAAAGATCTGATGCCATCCACATCTAAACTCCTTGAAATTTTCTAGAAGCCCTTTACCAGCAGTTCCGTAAAATTATTTCTTGAATTGTCTCATCTTCCTATAACTAATTCTTGTTCCAATGCGACAGTTTTGTATCCTACTGATTGAAATTACAAATTAATAGTATTTTAGCTACATATTTGGTTTAAATAGAACTCACAGGTAACCTAGGAACCTAACTGACATTTGCAACAATGTTTCTGTGGGAACACATTCTCAATTCCAAATAAGTGTCTTTCAAATCACCTGGAACACATAATCTAGTTTCAATTTGGAAACTGCTTGTAATTCCAATGCACAAAATAATATACATTTTTGTCATCCTTTATATCTTTTCATTTGCTCAAATATCTTTTATATTCATTATTTGTGTTTATAATATAACCAAATATTTGTTCCTTTGTATTTTAATATAATATACCATTAATATTTCATTATTAGGTATTTTTCTTTTTCATTTTATAATCTTCCTCTCCCTTGGCCTTTGCCCTCACATCCACCCTTGTTGATGTACATGAAGAACTATCTAACTTTGCTGATGGATTCATTTCTATTTAGGTGATGCCTATTAATTTTTAAGTGTTTTGGAAATATATTTATTTCCTCCTTTATATACCTTATTTAGCTCACATTATTACCCAAGCAGACTTGATTGGCGCAATCCTTGAAGTGACGACTCTGTTTCCTCTTGTGTCATGGGTATGCAGATTATTCATGACTGTAGGGGGCAGGAAAGAGGATGAGTAGCCATTGAGGTGATGGAAATTGAATGAAGCAGCAGCAAAATCTCTGTTTCTCATCCTTGATTCAACTTTCTGAAAACCCTCAAAGACACCCCATCATTTCCTCTGACTGAGCCTTTACACAGGAACTAAACTGTATTATTCACTAGTCTCTTTTGGTAAAGCAATTTTCTTTTAACACCCTTCTTCAATGCACATTTCAGAGACGCCTTTTCTGATTGTCATTGTGACATTTTGCATGGAAATGATTAATTTAATCAAAAGGATCTCCCAGATTAACTTCTTTGTGTTAATCAGAATCATGTCTCACCCTCATACTATTAGGATTAATCTCTTTGAAAAACATTGAGTTTCAGTATGTGTAAGGCACATCTTCAAGTCACAATCTTTTAGTTATACCACTCACTGAGTTAATCTTTGGATAGGGAGAAATGTCATCAGTATCACCAGAGGATGTCACAGTCTCTTTCATTAGTTTCAGCCCAACAGTTTTTCTCCTAACTGGGGTAAATGAACACTAGGTCCTATAGTCAAATTGTTTTAGCTATACTGAACTGGAAATCTTTGATTTGTACTTGTGGTTCACATTTTCTTTGCCATCATTCTTTCTTATTTTCTTAAGTAATTGAAAATATTGCATGAGGTAATTAGAAAATAATTCTGGTCAAACAGAAGGAACATATAATGAAGCCTCTGGAGATTGGAATGTAGCTCCAAGGGTCAATGGACAAATGCCCTCTTTACATTTCAGTGTAAGTGGGGTTTGCGTTGCCTTCTCAACCCATTATGGTGTGGGTTGCAGAAAGCAATACATTCTCAGACTTGAAAGACCCCTGAGAAGCAAAATTTATCAGAATTTCTACAATAAGATCCCTTTTAAAAACATCTTTCATTAGTGGTTGTCCTGTTTTGATTGAGTATCTTCAGGCATATAAATTTCCATTCAGTTAATGGAAAACAATAATTATTAATTACTCATTATTTTGAGGGGGAAAATACTCAACCCAAGATGGGTCTTCATAATGCACTTGAAAATTCTTTGAGAAGCTAATGTTGTTAAAACCACAAGGGGGTTTGGTCTCGGTCCAGTTGCTCATCACAGAAAGATCTAATTATCGAGACAATGAGGATTGCCAAGGAAGAAAGGAATTTTTAATATGACAGACATCTTGTCGGGAGAAAGAGAGAAGCTGCCTCAAATCCATCTCTCTCTGACTAATGGAGATCATGGGCTTTTTAAGGAGGGTCCATGTGCCTTGGGGCAGGTCCAGAGGGATGGTGAGTCCTGGCATCAGAAAATTTGCCGTGAGTACTTTAGAATCTTCATTCCTTTGTCTTGCAGAAAATCCATCATTTCTGGGAAACAACTCAAAAGGTTAAGTAATTAGTTAAGGGAGAGAATTATAAAAAAACATATAGGGGGCCATGGAAATTTATTCATGGAGCCAGTTACACTAACCACTCATGTAATAAGATACTGTTTTCATTGATTGAAGGTTGTCACAGGTGTTGGTAATTTGTGGAAGATTTGAGTGACTTTCTTCCCAGAGAAAGGTCCACTGTCTTTTATGGAATCACAAAATCTGTCTTATGTGGGCTTTTGAGCTTTTTTCTTTCACTATTTGGCACATTTATAGTTTTATGACTATGTGACATTGCATGGAGTTGGGAGTACCCCTTCCAAAGGCAGAAACTGTCAGGTGAGTGAAGGAAAATGGCTGGTGAAAAGGTTTTAAAAAGAGGAAAGAAAAAGGAAGAAGAAAAGGATAACAAAGAAAGAGATGAAGAGGAAAAGGGAAAATAAAAAGATGTGCAAAGGAAAAGGAGGGAAAAATAAACAGGAAACAGGGAAAAAAAAGTATAATCTCTGTTCTATTTGCAGTAGGTTCTTTCCGTCAGTATTGAAATGAGAAGCACACGGAGGTGTAGTTCTCTGTTTGATTTTCTGATTTGAGTGGCCATGCCTCCCTGCTCAGATCTATAAAAAGTCTTCCCAGTTACTAAACCATGGTTTCATGAGTGCCCTTCTCTTCTTCATTTGGATAACAGGAGAGGAGCTGAGGGATGCAATCTGCACTCTTGGTCTGCTACTTTAGACTTGATGTTGACTTGTGTAAGCACATAGCATGAAAGGTAGCTACAGTTAATATTGATCACACTGTATGTGATAAAAAATGATAAGGCATTTATTTGAAACATGATGTTATGATTTATAAATACAATGTGAAATGATTAAATCAAGCTAATTAACATATCCATGATTCAAATACCTATCGTTTCTTGTAAGAACATTTAAAATTTACTCTTAGCAATTTTGAAATGTACAATACACTATTATTAAATATATTCATCATGCTGTGAAGCACATTTTCTTAATTGAAAAATTAATAACACCTGAGGTGTACATAAGTGTGAAGACTAAATGTGATATATACGTGTGGAAGTAGCTAGACCAATAAATTGTTTCTTTCTCCAGTGAACTTTGCCATCCTTATCCAAAAATGTACAGGGCTGAATTAAGTATTATCTAAGTTGCTTGTCAGCCCTAATATTCTCTGAGGTGGCACCATAAACATTACCTACATAAATAAAGTAATTATTTAGGTGTAGATAGGTGAAAATCTTGGGCAAGTATAAAGTTGGTGCAAGCTTAAAAAAACACTAATTCTAATTCATTCATTCATTAACTTAATATATAGTTACTGGCTGTATTTTATGTGTCAGATACTAGTGAGCTACAAAGATGAGTACAGTAATGGTTTACATGCTCAAGGAACTGGGTTTCATGGTGTAGTGGTATGGAAATTGCTAGTTATGAAATAATATGATAAAAATTATTTTCTAAAAGCAAGCACACAATGCTATGGAACACAGAAAAGTAATTAACATGGCCTGAGAGTGAAGATTCTACAACAGGAGGGACAAAGAAGCTGGGATTTCAAAGATGAAGAATTTTCACTGACTCTGTAGGGGCCGGTATGTGGGAGTGAAGAATGAAGTGAAATGTAGGAAAGAAGCCATTGTGTTGTCTTGGGAGAAATGAAGACTCTCTCTCTTTCTGTGTGTGTGTGTAAAGAATCACACTGACCTTATGTTACTTAAAGTTAAACATCTTTTCATCCTTTTTAACATTTTACTTGACTAGCTCAGAAAGGCCAGGTTGGAAAAGAAAAGTTTTAAGCACTCTCAGGCTTTTATAATTAATAGAAAAAAACATTGCTGTCTTATTTAGATTAAAATGTAATTTTAATACTTAGCTGATAGAGAAAACTGATCAAAGCATCTTTGGTTCAAGTGAATGGCAGCTATCTTTTTTTTCTCTCTCTTATGATCAGATGTACACTCACATTCAAAACAAAATTGCCTCCTTTCTACTGAGGGTGTGTAAGAATAATTAAGGAAGAACAGAATACATATATGTTTCCCTTACCTAGTTCTAATTATCTCAATATCTCCAGGTGCCTGATAAGTTGCCGTGCTCATATTATACCTCAATTTGCTTGCAAAGTGGCACTGCCCTCGACTCTTAGGTGACAGATCTGAAAGATTGTGTTCAAATGGTTTGGACAAGGAGGCAAGATTCAGTCTGTCATTAGAAAGAAAATACATACCCACAAGCTCTCCAAGTGTGCTGTAACCTTGAGTTTGAGATTGTAGGTTACCATCTGTCTGGCTGTATGTTCTGGAAATAAATTAAGAAGGACAAATTTATTTCCCCAAATGAGTCAATGAAAGATAACAAAAAGTCAGGGCACTAATATTCCACAAAAAAAGTGACTTCTTGGGCATTTGGATTATTTTCAATGTGGGCAGGTACTTTGATCATAATATCATCAATTTGGGGTAGGGAGCGGATGGGCAGGGAAGGATGGGCATTATTATTTTAAAATCTGAATGGCTTAACAGTCTTTACGAATTGAGGCAACTAATAAAGTATAGATGCTGTTAACCATCCGCTAAATGGAAATCTATAGATCTCTTACTTTTTTCTGTCTCTGCATTCATTCATGAGTATTGACTATTTATTGACTACCTAACGTGATGAGTATGCTGGGGCGAGTACTATTTAAGGTGTAAAGGACAGAATTCTGACCTTTCAAACACTTTCACTTTGATTTGAGAAGAAGGCATATATACTTCAAGAAAAGTGTTCTGGCCGGCCGCGGTGGCTCACGCCTGTAATCCTAGCACTCTGGGAGGCCGAGGCGGGTGGATTGCTCAAGGTCAGGAGTTCGAAACCAGCCTGAGCAAGAGCGAGACCCCGTCTCTACTATAAATAGAAAGAAATTAATTGGCCAAATAAATATATAGAGAAAAAATTAGCCGGGCATGGCGGCGCATGCCTGTAGTCCCAGCTACTCGGGAGGCTGAGGCAGAAGGATCGCTTGAGCCCAGGAGTCTGAGGTTGCTGTGAGCTAGGCTGACGCCATGGCACTCACTCTAGCCCGGGCAACAAAGTGAGACTCTGTCTCAAAAAAAAAAAAAAGAAAAGTGTTCTGTTCCCTTTGCGATTCCTCTCCTTTCTTCCTTATTTGCCTCCAACTTAAGTTACATCTTTTTCTTTCGAAGATCTCAAAGATTGTAAGGTGCATTTAGCTCAGTCATCTGAATTCAACATTTCTCATCTAGTTGACATAGATTGGTCAGAAGGTGTGTTCTTTTTCTGTGTAGGCCATTTTCAATAACATAGCATATTGCACCGTATTTTCTGACAAACCGAGCATGACGAGAGAAATGACGAGCTCTTTGTTTGCGTTGACTTCAGCCAAGAGTCTCAGGTTTGTGTTTATGGCTTGCTTCAGAATTATTGATGAACTCTGTGCTAATTTCCATCTCTTTCCAAAAGCCAGTTATTTTGCACGAATGCAATTGCAGGTGAGGGAAGAGTATTTTGGACAGGTTAGGCATATACATATGCCTGAAAGGAGAAGGGAGTGGGAGTAAAGTTAGTTGTTATTTTGGCCTAGAGGTATGTGTAGGCAAACATCTAGACATTGGATTACCTTGATTGTCTTCATTACTGGAGAGGGACAACTACAGTACTTGTTTTCTTACAAAGAATGTGAGCTGATGACACATTCTTTACCTGACAACATAGTTCCTTCATTCTGAGTGTGGGCTGAGCTGCCTGCCTTTGACCTCCACTGGACATTAGAAGGTATATCTGATAATTACTTTAGAGCTCTTTCCTGAGATTTGAAGCCCTTGATGTGATTTGTTTGTGAGCATTAGGGAAAAGGAAGAGAACTGAACACTTATGGAACTTTCACATACCAGGCTTTGTGCAAGTTTTTTCACACTGATTAACCTATCCTTGTAATAACACCTGAGAATACACATTTTTAGGTTGAATTATATATTGCATTTTATGTAGGTCAAAAATGGTGGACAATCAGAAATATCATGTGGTTCAGTCTAATATTATCCTCCTTTTTAACAATGAAAACACACCAACATGCAGTCAGTTTCTATCCACTTTCCTCAACACCTCTGCATCTTTGCTTTCTACTTCATAGCACAAAGCAGTGGGTCTCAGACTTCAAGGCTTATTACCAAGCATATTACTGACCTCTCAACTTCAGAGTTTCTGATTCAGTGAGTGTGGTATGGGACAGAGATTTTGAATTTCTAACAAATATCCAGGTGATGCTGCTGCTACAGCTGGCCCAAGGACTGCATCTTGGGAGCCACTGGGACAAAGGAATGATGTCCCCAAGTATGCACCTTTAGGACTTTTTTTTCCCTTTTTAACTCCAAAACAATGTTAGAAATCTAGATTTCCTTAAACAATATTTTCCAAACCTGATGTTGTCATTTTCACTTATCCTTTATTATATTATAGTATTATAATATATTTCCTTGCATGTAGTACATAAAATAAAAACTGTATCACCTTAATTTTTAAAGACTTCAAAATCTTTTCGTTTATATGAACATATGATATTCCCAGAAAAGCTAATTCATAGAGTAAGTAATTATAAAAGTGTAGTATTTAAAGTGTTGGAATTGAGGGAAGAGTGAAAGAGCAACTAAAGCAGGTAGATGCGTGGGATAATGCAGTGGAGATCCACATGTCTAGTTTGAGGTTACGCTAGAAATTCTCCCTTCAATTCCTTCCCACTCTGAGATTCTGTGAGCCAAATAGCACAGAGAAAAATCAGCCCAGAATGATTATCTCTACTTCATAGGTAAGGAAACATGTTCAGGGAAAGGAAAAATGGTCTGCCATGGCTGGTCTTTGGAAGAACCTGGTTAGAGGATCAGGGCAAACCTCAGTTTGGTGCCAGAGGGGAACAGAGCCTGGGCAATGTGGACACGTACATTTTGGCCCAGGAATGTGTTTTCTCTGGCTTTGCAATGGCACAGCACATCGCTCACATCCTGGTAGTGTAAAAAAAAAATCTTTCTGAGCTTCCTTGTTCAGTGAGCCTCCCTCAGATAGGATGCCAAGGCCTTTCACAGGGACACAAAGGGAAAACGGGATGTGTCAGCCTTAGGGTATAAGTGAAGTCACTACTTAGGGTTTAGAGCCAATGACAACTGTCCAAAGCCAAAAGCAAGCTAAGGTTGGGGTAGTCTGGGTTTGTCCCAGGACAGGCTGGGCCTTGGAAAACCATAAATCAACTGCCACTCAAGAGGGTTGGTTCAAGGGCACCCAAAGTCAATGAATTAGAGTCAAGATAAGGCCACCGGGAATGACAGAATAAAAGGTGGGTGAAGGATCAGGCGGGCAGTACAGGGACAGATCTATATCAAGGAAACTTGATCCTTGAATAGGCTTCCTGTTCCTGTTTCTGAGGTTTTCTTTGGCAACAGCTTGGCAGGAGTCCCTGGCAGCAGGGCAACAGGGCAGCAGGGCTGGTCTACACCGCACAGGTGAGAACCAGCAATGCGTTTACTTGGCTGAAATGAGGGAGGCTGGGACGAAAGGTTAGCCCAGTGCCTGCCCTGTGAGTTGATTGTAGAGAAACTCAGAGGTGGGAGCAAAGCCCCTTCAGCCACAGGAGGCCAGCCTCCGAAACATGGATATACTGATGAAGGTTTGTACTGGCCCAAACACCATGTTCTACTTCAAAGGAAAAGCCTTTAAGAAGTGCTTATTTTCCTAGAAGTTTTGTAGTAGACCTTGAGTAGTAAGTGACTTTCAGCGAAGGGAGGAGGAAACGAAGCAAAATAAATACCCTTTTCAGTGAATTGGAAACATACAGCACACTGCCTTTGAAAAGTGGATAGGTCTGAAAATAAAGGGTAGAAAGCTTCTAAAACCTTTTGAAAACCCCAAATATTTGGATTTCTATACCACTGCCCCAACTGGAAACCAGTTTGAGATATTACAATAAAGATAGATTTGAGTTTATCACCCTGAATTATGAAGGCTTTTGAGGAAGCTGGAAACTCTCGGAGGGTGTTGAAAATATGACAGCCACTCCTCTGAGCACCACGTATGTACTCACTTAATTTTTTTCAGCAACCTTACCAGGTAGGTGTTATTATGATCACCATTTCACCGCTGAAGAAACTGAGATATACAGAGGGAAATGGAGTGATATGCTCAAAATCACTCAGCCTGAAGTGTAAATCTCGCAAAAAAGAGGGGTGTGGTAAAATATCATATTCCCATCTATACTCTTCTTTCTCTACACTCATGTGGCCAGGAACATTTTTGGGACCCAGGAGCATTTTAGTACAACTCCAAATTCGTGCTTCCATGTAACTAAGGGGCTATATTTTCTGTCCTGCAGTTGGCCCAAAATATGAGTGTATTTCATGGTGAAAACAGTAATTACTGTGCTCAGCAGAGAAATGTATAAAACCTTTAAGCTTTAGTGTCATAAACATAGATACGTAAGTGTCAGATAGAATAATCTTTATTTTGCTTCATATTTTTTCCCCACACTGTTATTGGATTAGAGTAGGGCTTAAGAAGGGCTTAAGTTCAGACTGCTGTGGTTAGCTTAGTCAAATTTACTAGGTATTCAACTTGGAAAGTTATTTGTCTTCTAGGGACTTATGTTTTTTTCTACACAATGATGATAATAATACTCTCTATCTTACAGGATTTTTGCAGAGTAAAATATGATAAATATTAAGTGCTTCACACAGGACCCTTACTAAGTACTTAGTAAGTGCTCAGTAAGTGCTTGCTATTATGGTTGGTTTTGTTACTCTGAAGATGAAACTAGTGGAAATCAAGGGGAAAGGATCTTTAAACTTGACCTGTATCTCTGGTTGTCTCCCCTCCCCATATTTAAAAATTCCACTAAATGCAGCTGGCACTTAAATGCTGTTAGGATGAGAAAGGGCAATACAACCTTTCTCTCCTGTTGTGCCCATCTAAGAGGATGGACAGTTTCTTACCAGATGAATAGGACCACTTATCTATGGGAGAAGCAAAAAGATGGTAACTAGAAAGGACAGGCGTTTGGGATTGGACATCCCTATTCTAGACGTTGGGGAAAAACTGCCTGGGAAAAGAGCAGGAGGCAGTGATAGTAAGGACTTGTTTTAGAGGCTTAGAGGAGCTGGGGGTGGTGTAGTGGGTGGAATGTGGTATCAGATAATTTTATGGGTAACAATACCTACATTATAATGACATATTTTTGGAACCATATTTCCTGGACAGGGTTTAATAGAGATTCACTCTATGCTAAATTGTTATGTAATACTTATTTAAAGATGTTTTCATGAATTCTTTACAGGTAATTAATTTTGTAGAAAACTGTTAGCTGGCATATCACTTTCAGCTTTTCCTACAGGTACTGGTAATATCAGGAAAACAAAAAGAGCACACTAGGATATTTATTAG
Organism: Lepilemur ruficaudatus; assembly: GCA_963574885.1. Classification (NCBI taxonomy): domain Eukaryota; kingdom Metazoa; phylum Chordata; class Mammalia; order Primates; family Lepilemuridae; genus Lepilemur; species Lepilemur ruficaudatus. Next base: position 26,920 of record CAUYRT010065715.1, read on the forward strand.
AAAGCATTATGTGAAAACAAAAAACACCCTTACCTATACACTAGAAATATCCCAGTAGAAAAATATAATAGGAGAAAAAGATCCCATTCAAAACTTAAAATAACATAGTCTCTGCAAGATTTTTTTGGTGAAAACTACAAAACTTTATTGACACTTATAAAAAAGACAGGAGTCAGTGGGAAATTTAACCATATTCATGGATAGAAATGCCCAATATTTTTAAATGTCAATTCTTCTCTAAATAATCTACAAATTCAATGGAATTCTAATTACAATCAAAATATAAATATGACTTTTAAATGGAATTTAAGAGGATGAGTCTAAAAATTTTATGACAGTAAATGTGCAAGAATAGCAAGGCAATTTTGAAAAGGAATTATAGAGCAGAGGCTTTCTAATAGCATTTGCTAGAAAATAAAACAAAGGTGTATTGATTAAAACAATGTGTTATTGGTGCAGGAATAGATAAGTGGGTCAACAAAACAGAACAGAGGTTAGAAGTATATATTCTCTTACACAAAAATTTAGTAAAAATTTATGGCTCTGGAGTTGAGATCAGAGGTGAAAGAATGGATTATTCAGTAGGTTGGCTCTCTATTTTGGGGGAAAAATCAGACTTCTATCTTACATCATAAACTTCAGGCGGATTAAAAACATAGATACTAAAACAAGGTTACAAAAATGGTCAGTTCTTTAATATAGAGAAGACTTTCATAAATGAGAAATGAAAGCAAAAACCATAAAGGAAAATAACGATAAATTTTATTGAATCACAATTATAAATCCTTGTACAATACAGTTTAATATAAAAGTTTAAAAACATGTAGATTAGAAGAAAATATTTGCAAAATACATCACAGATTGAAGATTTGTATTAGAAATATATGCTAGTAAGAAAAGTAAATAACTGACAGAAAAAGAAAGGATAAAAGTTATGAAGAGAAAATTCATAGCAGTGGACATACAAATGGCCAATAAATCCGTGAAAAGCTGTTTCACCTCACTAGTAATTAAGGAAAGCAAAATTAATACAATTTACCATTCTGAACATCAATTTGAAAAAAATAGAAAATTCGGGTGACATCCAATACTGGTTAGAAAGTAGTTTAACGAACTCCCATACACAATTGGTTGGAGAACAAATTAGTATAGCTGATAAGAAAGGTGATTTTTCAGTAACAATTAAAGCTTAAAATGTACATTCCCTATGACAAATTTTATCTCTTGTTGTCTACCGTGGAGAAAAATTTGCACATATGTACAAGAAGCTATATATGAGAATATCCATTGCTGTTCATTGTTTATAATACTGAAAAAATTGTAAACAACCTAAATTTCTATTGGAATGGAAATGCTGAACTGCACTGCAGATTTTTATACTATGGAATTCTAAAGAGAAGTTAAAAGGAATACGTTAGTTATATTCATGGCAACACATTCGGATCTTATTTGCTGACTGAATGACTCAAGTTGTTGAATGATATAGAGTAGGATGCCATTTATTAAAAACGAAAGAAAACACTTGACATTGTAAGCCCTTTAAATTTTAGCATTCTTAGTGGCAATGTTGTCTTATGTGGTTTGCATCTCTCTAATAAGCAATGATGTTGAACACCTGTTTTTAAGCCATTTGAATATCTTCATTTTTGAAGAGCTGATCAGCTGATTTGCCCATTTTTGACTGAGTTCTCTATATTGCTTTTGTAGAGGTTTTCGATTGGAGGATTGATGTATAGTTCTTTCTTCAAAAAGTTCTTTGTCAAATATATGTTGTTATAAAATCTTCTCCCAGTCTGTGACTTGACTTTTTAATCTCTTAACTTGGCAAGAAAGTGAATTAATTATTGGAACTCTCACACATTGCTAGTGGGATTGTAAATTGGTACAACATTTTAGAAAACTGTTTTGGCAGCATTCATAAAGCTAAACATATGTGTAACATATGATCCAGCAGTTCTGCTCCTGGATGTATGAGAGAAAAACAAATGAGATCTTTTGTCTACTAAAGACATGTACAAGGCTGTTTATAATGTTTTATTTAGAAAAGCTGCAAACTGGAATCAACTCAATGTCCATCAACAGGAATAAAATGGATAATAACTGTGGTATATTCGTACGACAAAGTATTACATAGCAATGATAAGGGGCAGACCACAGGCACAAATGTATGGATGATTTCACACATGTATTAAGTGAAAGAAGGTAGGCACAAAAGAGTATATATTGTATTCGATTTACGTGAATTTCAAAACCAGGCCAAACTAATCTATAAGTATAGAAGTCAGAATAGTATTTACTCTTGAGGAGTTACTGATTAGGAAGGAACAAGAAAACATTTTGGGGATCTGGAAATATTTTAATATTAGTAGTGGTTATATGGATATATATGCATGTATAAATCCATCAAGATGTACACTAAGGATATGTGCAATGTATTTTATATAATCTATATCTCATAAAAAAGCTTTTACATTTTTAGAAAAAACCCCATGAACTAGACACTATTATTATCCATATTATACATTCACATTCCTTATTTCCAGAGGAGGAAACTGAGGCACGGAGAGGTTGAGTAACTTCCCAAGGTCACCCAGCTAGTGTTGGAGCTAGGATTCAAATTGAGACAGTCTACCTAGAGGGGCAGTGTAGTGTATCAGTTATCTATTATCATAATAATGATGCATAAACAAGCACACAGCCTCAGTGGCTTACAACAAGAAGCGTTTGGTTAGCTCATAAGTTTGCCGGGCTCAGCTGATCCAGGTGGGGCTCACTCACATGTCTGGGAGTTGTTGGTTGTTGTTTGATTTACAACAGCCTCAGTGGGACTGCTGGGGTGACTATTCCTGTTTAACCCACACATGGTCTCAGGCTATGACAGAGAAGTAAGAGCTGGTGAGCTCAATTGTGAACGTGCTTTTCAAGTCTGTTTGTGTCATCTCGTTGGCCAATGCAAGTCACACACACATGCTCCATGATTTTTTTTTAATCCCAAAGAGAGAATATTATGTAACATATATCAAGCAGGCAGCTTGTGTACCACATATAGGCACTGATAATTTCTAGGTCCTTTCTGCTCTTAAATGCTCAATCACCTTACAGACAACCACTGACACAAGAATTTGTAACTCTAAACACCTCAACCCCTCAGAGAATGATCAATTTTGGAGGTATTTGCTCATAACTCCACTCGGTATGCTGACATTGTCTGGGTCTTGATATAGATACAGGTCTCAAGATACAGGCCAGGCACATATTCATGAAAGCACACCTCTTAGATTAAGATTGTTATAGGAGGTGACTCTCATTTACCAATAGTGTAGTCCAGCCCAAGTCTGAAGGCCCAAGAACAAAGGGCTCTGATGTTCAAGTGCAGGAGAAAATAGACACCACACACAAACAGAAAGCATGTTCACTTTTTCTCCACCTTTTTGTTCTATTCAACTTCTTACTGGATCAGATGAAGCCCACCCACATTGGAGAAGGTGAGCTCTGCTCTCAGTCTACTGATTCAAATGCTAACCTCTTCCAAAAATACCATCCCAGGCATATTCAGAAATCACGTTTTGCCAGCTATCTGGGCATCTCTTAGCCCAGTCAAGCAGACACACAAAATTAACCATCACTAGGATATAGAAATAATAGAAAATGTGGCCAAGCCCGGTGGCTCACGCCTATAATCCTAGCACTCTGGGAAGCTGAAGTAGGAGGATTGCTTGAGGTCAGGAGTTTGAGACCAGCCTGAGTAAGAGCGAGCCCTGTCTCAACTAAAAATAGAAAGAAATTAGCTGGACAACTAAAAATATATATAGAAAAAAATTAGGCAGGCATGGTGGCGCACGCCTGTAGTCCCAGCTACTCAGGAGGCTGAGGCAGAAGAATTGCTTAAGCCAAGGAATTTGAGGTTGCTGTGAGCTAGGCTGACACCATGGCACTCTAGCCCAGGCAGCAGAGTGAGACTCTGTCTCCAAAAAAAAAGAAAGAAAAGAAAATGTGTTTATAGTTTGTGTATTTGTGAAAATGAATTATGGTTTATGTTTGAGGGGTGGTGTGGTACAATAAGAAATATAGTTGGTCTTTGTCCCTAGTTCCTGGCACAGAACTCTTAAATCCTTGAAATATCCTGAATAATAAGAATGTCTTTTGTTATTTATACTAAGCTCCTTCTGAGCACACGTGAGTTTATGCTAATGAGTTGACTTAGGGTGGAGTCCCTAGGTAGCCTCAAGATGGGGTGGTCACCAGAAAGACCAAGTGATTAGAGACCTATCCACTGACCTCCAAGAAGGGAGGAGGGCTGGAGATTAAATTCTATAAAAATTCTTGAGCAGTGAGATTTGATGAGCTTCTGGGTTGGTGAATGCATCCACATGCCAGGAGAGTGGCATACCTTGACTCCACAGGGACAGAAGGTCCTGTGCTTGAGACCTTTCCAGATCTCACCCTGTGTACTTCTTCATCTGGCTGTCTGTATCCTGTATAATAACCTGGTAAACATAAGTATTTCTCTGAGTTCTATGAGCCATTCTAGCAAATTACTGCACCTGAAGAGGGGGTTATAGGAACCCCCAATATAGACAATGGGTCAGAAGTATGGGGCCCAAAGTTGCAACAGGCATCTAAAGTGGGAAAATGGGGGCAGTCTTGTGGGACTGAGCCCATTAACTTGTGGAATATAATACTAACTTCAGTTAGATAGGGTCAGAATTGAATTAAATTGTAGGACACCCCGTCAGTGTCTCCCAGAGAACTGAGTTGAATGATTGTGGGGAAAAAAACCTTGCATGTCTGGTATCAGAAGTGTTGTGCGAGTAGAGAAACCATGTTTTCAACAGAGTTGGTTATACATTCTGCAAACCATCTTGAGTTTTGAATTGGAGAGTTAGGCTTAGGATCAATATTACAGTGCCATTTGTCTTTTTTGTTTTTCATGGTCTGGAATTTCAGTAAAAGGTCTTTTAAAACATATTTTAAATCTTTTGGAATAGTCCTGGTGTCTGAGGTCTGCCCCACCATCAGGCAAAATATCAATCAGATAATGTACCCTAAGTTTTGGGTCAGAAAATCTTACCATGATAAGCATGGAAAATGACTAAATTAGCTAAATTTTTTCCAAATTGCCTCTTCTCCATGCAGAAGAAAATGGGCATTAGCACCCAGACACTCTTGCTGTATGAGCAGTTATACTATTGTAAATACAGGTCAGGGTTCTTAGCCTGTACATGCACATGGTGACGTCCATAGATCACTCGGTGCAGGTGTGCCAGCTTGTGATTCACAGGCTGCTAAGGCAGAATAGCAAGTCCCAGAACTGGGACTTGTATGTGACCTCTCATTTTTTCTCTTCTTCCTTCTTATGTTTTGCCTCCTCCCTTTATCCTCTCCTGCTTATTTCCTTTGAAAGACCTGTCCGTTTCTTTCTGTCTATACCTGATGGCTAAAACATTGGCAGATCCTGGTCCTTGTCCATGCCAGTTTCACTGGAATCAGAGACCTATCACGAGGCCATTATGGCCACGTATGATTCTATCCTGATCCTCTTAGAGGGAACAACTGCTATTCTCTGAGTTCAGCTTCTCATCACCTTGGATTTTAAACACTTTAAGAAACTCATTCACTTATTACTCAAATATTTAATGACAAGTGGGGCTGAAGAGGAGATATAATATAAAAATAACACAGTTCTTGGTTTACTAGAAATTACATTCTAGTTGTGCAGGAAACCAAGTAAACAAGCAATTCCACTGCCTAGTGATCAGTGCTGCAGGGTCCTAAGTAGTCTCTGCTGGCTCAAATTCATCTGGAACATAACTGCCAAATTAATAAAACACTAGTACTCTGTTAATGAGATATACAGCCTCAGATTCCCATGTTGCTTAGAAATTTCCTATAGAATGGATGTTGAAGTTTTACTTGTATTCTAGATTGACTGTAAAATTCTATTATTAAATTGGAGCCCAGGACAGTGTTTGTATGTCTTCTGCAGACTATCAAGGGACTACCTGGAGTAAAAGGGAAGATAAAAATGATGCATTGTTCATATGATGTGACTACTTTGTGTCTGTTTCCTCTTTCAGGATGAAATTGTTAATAAAATATAAAAGATATGCAAACCTCTGGGCAATCAGAGGAATTGCAATTCTCAAAAGCATTCAAGTTAAATCTACTTCTGTCTAAATTTATTTTGGCTGTTTCTGATGATTTCTTCTGAAGTTTTGACTCTATGCAGTAGTCCTTTCTGCTTTCTGTTCCATGCTATCTCTCTTCCCCACACTGGGCCAGTTGGAGCCAGTCTTTTTGAGCCAAATATTTTCAAAGGATTCTAAAAGGATCACTGTCCATCCTACCTATTCTTTCTCAACTTGAGCACTAATTCAGCCTCCACTAACCTTTTTCATGTTCCTTAGGAATGAGCTGGAGAATGTATTTTATCTTATTTATAGTGTGCATGTAGAGGTGATGGTAGAATTAGAAATATTAGGAATATTGCAAAATTTTTGCTATGATGTAGAGATGACTATTTTGTGTTTGCCCCTCTCTTGGTTTCAGCTAGACAGCATTTGGAATGCAAAGACCAGGATGTTTGTGTTTGACTGTTGGAGGGACACATATGTTGGGAGAAGTGTGTTTGTGTGTGTGTGTGTGTTGAGTATATTGGGTGGGAACAGAGGATTGGAAAGAATTTTTAAAGGAAAATAGAAAAAGTCCTTTAGAATAGTGGCATTCTACTCCAATACCATTTTTTTCATACCAAATAATAGATAGATGTAAGAGATAATAGACAAATGTAAGAGTCCTTATGATTAAGGGGCCTACCCAAGGACATATGTCTTTAGGGAGGTTCCCAGAAAAACGTAGTGGCTTGTGTGAAGCTTATTTTGACTGTGAAGCTAGGCTGATAAGTGTGTAGCCAGCCAGAGGCTCCCTGCAAGTGTGGTGGGGACTGGTCATTAGGATTGGAAAGAGAGTGACACCAATGAGTTGGCCCAGGTTGTGGCCAAGGAGTCCTTTTGTGGAGAAGAATCCCTCAGTTGTAGTCTTTAGCTTATTTAAATCAGGTATAATACTGAGCAGCTTATATAATATACTAATTTCTCTAGTTTTCTACAGTTAAATTTATTTTGAACTAAATCCCCCATTTAGCAAGTGGTGGCAACTTAAACTTGGTAAATTTGAGGTAAACTCATGTGTTCTTTTATTGTCCCTATTTTCTTCTTGAGTTTGCATTTAGATTTGAGGCCAAACATAATATCAAAGCATTAAGAAGTAGTTACCATGCCCCTTCTATAGTTTGAATATTTGAACCTCCTTCAAAATTCATGTAGAAACTTCATCCCTAGTGCAACAGTATTAAGAAAAGGAGCCTTTAGGGTGTGATTAGGTCATGAGGGCTCTGTTCTCATGGATGGAATTAGTGCTCTTCAGAGGGGCTTGAGGGAGTGAGCTTGGCCTCTCCTTGTCCTTCTGTCCCTTGTGCCATGTGAGGAAGCAGTTCTTGTCCTCCTGGAAGATGTAGCAAAAAGGCATCATCTTGGAAGCAGAGAGTAGCTCTTACCAGGTACCAAAACAGTCAGTGCTTTGATATTGGACTGTTCAGCCCCCAGAACTGTGAGAAATAAATTTCTATTATTTACAAATTGCCCAGTCTGTGGTATTTTGTTACAGCAAGACAAATTGACTAAAACAGCCCCTTATCCCAACTGCAGGGTTTCTTGGAGTGCCTTGCAACCCAATGCCACATGTGTGGCTCTTGGCTGCTTGCCATGCTGCTAGGGTGTGCAGGGCCTCTGCAAAGCTGCCGTAGGCTCCTCTGCTTATGTATCTCTTGCCACCATGATATTACACTGTGCTTACCCTATACAATGGGTACTCCCTACCCTGCCCCAAACTTTACCTAGGAAACAAGGCACATGCTCTTCTGTTCTCAGAATCCCAAAATGACTTAGGGTTTTAATTTTGTCCTCTCACTACCCTGACCTAGACTGGGGAAAAGGGACAGATCCATAGAATTTTCTCAGAAATACTGATCAGCATCAGAGCTTCTTACTTTTTCTTCAATTTTTCCTTTCCTTTCTTGATTTTTTTTCCCGTCTTATACTATTATCTCTGCTGTGTCAAATTTTTTTTGAAATTCAAAAGTCAAGAATTGGCTGCTTTGTTTTGTTGAATCATCATCCAGGCAAAAGCTCAGAATGCCTCAACTGCTGCCTAGTAAATAGTAATAGACATTGCTGGAAATGCTGCCTAGTAAATAGTAATAGACATTGCTGGAAATTAACACATCCACAAATATACCAAATGCTATCATACTATATAGGTGAGTGCGTGTGTGTGTGTGTGTGTGTGTGTGTGTGTAAGAACATACACACTTAAAGATTACAAGAAATTATCTCAGGTCAATTCTCAGTAAATTACTGTTTATGTTTCCCAAACTAGAAAGTTAAAGAACCAATTCACTGACTACAAATTAGTCATAGCTGAATTTGTGGAATTAATCACCTGGTCACCATCTCGGTGCTTTGCACGTAGTATTGCCAAAATGCCAAAGAGTCTCAATTTGAAACAGATCTTGGAGACCACTCTGGCTGCAACTCTGGCATGAATTCCCTTCACATTTTCTCAGCTGGCCCCAGAAGGAGGACTGGCCACCTTTGGTGAACTATTTAGGAGCAGGATTGCCTATGCACAGAGTAGGTAAGGAAGCTCATTCTAGCATGATTTGGTTAAAATAGCTTTATTATGTTTTTTGAATATAGAATAATATTTTCTCATTCAAAAAATAATTAGAAAATTCAGGTAAATATTTGAGGTAAAAAGAATATTAGATATAATCACAACATCCAGATACAACTACGCTAATATTTTGTTGTAGATTTTTTTCCTATGCTTAACCAGGATGAGATACACACACACACACACACACACACACATTAATATATATATTTCAATCAAATTGTACATATTGTCTGTAAGCTCCATTTCCCCTTAAACTATTGTGAACATCTCTTTACATGTCAATACATATGGATCTATATCATCTTTTATATTAGAATAATAAATTACTTAACCAATCTCCTATTGATGGACATTTAAGTTGTTTTAGGTGTTCACTCTGAAAACAGAGTACTGTATTTAAAAAACCTCAAACATTCTAAAAATGGGATCTCTGGGTGAAAGGGAATGAACATTTAATATCACCAAACTGCCTCACAGTACTATAATTTATATCAATTCAGACTTCAGCCAACATTGTGTCCCAATACCATGGTCCATACTGTTGGATTTAAAGGCCAACCCAATCTGTCTAAACGTCAGCATAAGCATTGCCTTCTATGGCCACTTCCCCATCAGCCAGGAAGTACAAGTTCACCAATAAGGATTTTCTTAGGAATTAGAGTGTTCTCCAGGAGGATACGATTAAAATACAACAATTATCAAGAGAGGTGCTTTCTTAAAAGCAGCCAGCGTGTGTGTGTGTATAAGCGTGTGTGTGCGCGTGTGTGCATGCACACAGGCACGTGCCTGAAGGGAGCAGCTGTAATTGCAGGTACAGGTACAGAACATAGATGTTCCAGATTTTTCTAGGACAACTTTAATTGTATTTCCCTAATAAATTGATTTAATTTTTATGTAAATTTATTTATATAAGGTATATTATATGATGTATTTATACAACTGCATTTACCAATTTACAAGAGTTTTTGGTCAGCTTCTTTCTTTTGCCTTTTTAGCTCAGGAAGTGCCATCACTGTGATATGGCTGCTATTCTGAAAAAGTAGATGAATGTCCTATCTCAGGAAGGCTGCGCACCCTCTGTAAAATGAGATATTTAGTTCTGGGTCATCAGGCAGTTTTTCAGCAGTGGCAGGCTCCTGCAGCTGCTGCTTCCTGTCCTGCGTGGACCACCCCATGAGCCCTGGTGCTCCCTCTCGCTCTGAGATAATCTTGCCCCTGTCTGCTTTCAAGTCATCCTCTTTTTATTTCTCCCTTTTCAGAGCGAAGCGTGGGAGTAAGAAATCAGAAAATGCACCCTTTTCCTGGAGGTTGAGTGGAGGCTTTGGGATGTTTTTGTTTAAATCTTACTAATCTATTCCAAACAGGTGGCCCTAGGCTTTCTCTCCCACATCCCTACCCTGCCCTGTCCTGCTTTGGTTTGTGTTTATCACTGCAAATTTGTCTGCCTTCTTTCTCTTCCTTCCTCTATTTAAAAAGATGTCCATGTTCAAAAAAGAAAGGACCTGGGAAAGTCCTACTGTGGACATTAAGAGTGCTGACAAAGTCTTGAAATGTCTTCCAATTTGAGACAGACCAGATAACAGTGCAATCATAACAGGGGGGAGATTTGCAACAGCAAGAATGAAATACACAGGCAGGGAGAAGTGACTGAGACAGAGAGAGTGGAGACAGATGCGTCTGGGGGGTTGCCACACAAGTTGTTCATGCCGGTGGGATGGGAGGGGGAAGACTGCTAGCTGCTCAGCATGGATTTTTGAGACAATACAACAAAAAGGAATAAGGAATGCAATGGAGAAACAAAGGTCAAAGTGGTTCCCCAGAGACAAATGGAGGAGAAAGTCATCCATCTTCTTTGGCTATAATCATTTCCAGAAGTTTTAAGGGTCTTTTTTTTTTGTTTCGTTTTCCTTTTCTTTTTCAACATACCTGCAACAAACTAACCGATGAAGATACCATTTCATTGTATGCCTCCATTTTGCATTATGATTTAGGATGGGGGGGGGAGGCGGCATGGGAACCCCACAATCTAGATTTTTTTGCACAATCAGGGAGCACATTTTCTTTCTTTTTGTGTTACAGAAAAGATGCATGGCGGGCATTTTCTGTTGCTCATTTTGTAGGCTGCCTGTGTCCAGGAAATGAGAGAGATGGGCTATGATTTAGAGATGACTTCTGAAACCGTGGTAACTAGGATGTGACCTTCCTCTCTAGCTGGGTCCTTCAGGAGAGCTGAGGGTGGGGAAAGGGCCAGCTGGGAGTTACGGGAGCTGGTCCTGGTGGGTGCTTCCTAGGAGATTCCCAGAGGAAGGGAAAAATAGTAGCTTTTCCTAAGAGCTACTCTGCTTCTTAGAAGCAGCTTTATCTTGCCTTTTCCCTTCCTTGGTTACACCTCCTTCCTTGGTTACAGAGCATCCACCTTTAATAAAGTGGCAGAAGAGAGAGTCCAATAGAGAGCAAAGAGCATGTCACGTACCTCACCATATTTAATCCTCACGACCATGTTGGCCGGGTAGATAGTATAACTTTCTCCATTTTATTGATAAGGAAACTAAGCTCAGAGTATGCTGGGTGACCTGGGGTAACCCAGACAGCAGGGAGCAGAGGCGGTACTAAAACCTAGGTATTCTGACTTCAAGTCTGGAAGCTTCTAGTATATATTGCCTGGATGCTCCAGCTTTTGCATATGATTTTACTGAGTTTCTTGCCAATCTAGATCATATTGGTTTTTTTTTTTGTGTGTGTGTTATCATATTTCAAGTAACTCCGAGGAAAGTTTCAAAAAACAAAGAAAATTTAAAAGGGTAAAAGAACTAAGCCTACGGATTCTCATGCATTCATTATTCTTATCACCAAACAGAGCAAAACAAAGACACAGGGCTTGTCATTCATGAAAGTCAAATCACCGACTGGGGTTGAAATTTAAAAAGAAATGAATGTAACAGAGAAGATACCAAGCAAAAAAAGGAATGGGGTGGGGTGGGGTGAGGAGAACATGGAAATTTGAGAGCTCTAGTTCTGGAATCAGAGTTCTTAGGTTCCAGTTCCAGCCTGATTGTTCTCTAGCTGTGTGGCCTCCAGCAAGTTGACTCACTTCTGCAAACCTCAGCGTCCTCATCTGTAAAATGGTGATAATAATTATGTTTATCTCATGGGTATTAGATGAAATAATTCTTTGTATAAATGATAGCTATTACCATGACTTTAATATGGGGGTGCAGGCAAGGTCTCGTGTGAAGAGAAGCAGAGTCCATGCCCTACTCTCCATCTGGGGCACATTTGGGGTACTATAGTCAAGTTGTAAGGGCTTCCTTTCCACAATGGGGGAGGAAGTCACAGAGAAAGGAATTTCTCAGCCTTTAATGAAAACAGTAAAAAAGGAATAAATCAGATGGACATATGTATTTGACTTGCGCTGCTGCTGAACAGGTGATGCACGGGGATCTATAAAAAATCACAGAAAGACACAAAGTTCTTTTGGCATTCCTCCTGCGCCAACACACACAGCTCCACTGGGAGAGAGGAGGCTTTCCTGGCTGCCACTGTGACTGTGGGACCCTCTGGGTCGAGGCAGTTGCAGCAGCCTGTGGATCCCAGGCTGGGAGCCCCTTTGCATGCTATTCTTTGAGAGAAGTCCCCACCTCCTGCAGCCCAGACTTCCATTCTGAGGCTCGTGTCTGAGGAGGGCAGAGGCCTCCACATAACCTTCCTGTGCCAGGGAGAGGTGGGCATTGGGAAGCAGGTCCAGGTTTAGGCTTACCCTGGTGGGTGACCCACACCTTCCCCTGCTTGCTTGCCCTGAGGCACCTCTTGCCCAGCCAAGCAGCTGCCAAGTGGCGGAGGGAGGCTGAAAATCAATCACCACATCATTTCTTCTTGTACTTCAGATCAGCACAATGCACCCCAGAAAGTCAATGAATTATTCATTAAGCCTAATGGGGCTGTCACAAAGGAGAATTGCTGAGATGTAATTAAGTGGTGTTTTAATTTGAGAAATATTTATTGGGGTGTAGCCTGAGATGTTCATTCATATCTTTGTGATGAACAACAACCTGATGGTAAATAGGGAGAGGAAACCCCAGAGTGGCTTGTCTGTCCTCCACCTCTGCTGACCCCTGCCCAGCATCCTGATGTATGGGATCGATTTGGAGTGGGACAATAGGTAACACTTGTAGAGCATGAGCTCTGACATAGGACTATGTTAAGCACTTTTTGCACATCTATCAAATACTCCCCCCAACCTGACAATTCGTCTAAATCTGTTCCACAGGATATCACACTAGTTCATTATGTTGATATTATGCTGATTAGACCTGGTGAGCATGAAATAGCAATTACTCTAACCACATCAATAAGACATTAGCCTGCTGGAGATGAGAAATAAATCCCACAAAAATTCAGGATCCTTCCATCTAATTGAAATTTCTGTGTTCAGCGGTCTGAGACATGTTAAGATAGCCCTTTTAAGGTAAAGGATAGGTCTTTGCACCTGCTCACTCCCACAACCAAAAATTATATTTAACATTTTGGATTTTAGAGGGAATACATACCTCATTTGAGTGTGCTATGTCAGCAGAGTGACCCAAAAGCTGCTAGTTTTGAGTGGAGCCCAGAGCAAGAGAAGGTTCTGCAACAGGTCCAGGCTGCCTCGCAAGCCACTCTGTCGCTGTGTCTGAAACTGGAATATAAATTCGATGAGAGCAGGGATTTTGTCTTTCCTTACCTATATTCCCAGGATGGGCCTTGGACACTGCCCAGCACAAAGAAAGCATTCAAAAAAGTATTTGTTAAATGAATGAACATGATTTGAGGTAGCTGTTATTGTCTCCACTTTAGTGATAGAGAGATGGATTTTTCTGAGAGATTAAGTTGCTTAAGATCACAGATAGTAAACGACAGAACCAGGAAACAGATCCAGGCCAACTGGGCTGCAGAGCCTTGTACACCTCTGATAGTTTTGGGTTCAATACCGTTTTTGTCTGCAGCTGGGGAGCAAAGAGAAGCGCACACATCTTCTCTGAGATGGTTCATTTACTCAGCTGAGGTTCAGAGCTCGCGTCTTCCGTGGCTCTTGTGCGGTCCCTTCTAGAACTGTAGAGTTCCTGGGTAAAAGGCACGAACTGAGCAAAATCTGGGATTCCTCCATAAACGATCTTCCCTGCAGAGGGCGCTCTAGGAAAAGCTGGAAAATTTATGACATCGCTCCTGAACCGTCTCTTTTCCACTCCCTTCTCTACTCCATTCTTTTACACCTGGGCACCTTTTTTTATATTATATTGCTTGGCTGTTACCATAGGAGTTTTCTCTGTTGTGTGGTTTTTTTCAGAATCTATTAACTTTTATTGGATATTCTTCATGTGCCTGGTACACCACTAGGTATTTCTCATATATTTTCTTATTTAATCCAGGTGAGTTCAGATAGGCCACAATATTTGGGGGAACTTGGAGTATTTCCCAAACCATAGTGTGATGAAAAGTATTAAACCAGGGCTCTGCTGTGGTTGAAGGATCCGGATATTAAGGAAACTTGTGAATATTCATCCATCTGTCACCTAGACTCAGTTTATATCCAAATGAATAATGAAAACATGGTGGTTACCTGCTGATAAAAGACAACTTTGTCTTTGTCTCTCTTGCCCTTGGATCACCATCATTTTGTTATAAAATGCAGGTGTGTGGCCCAGGGTACCAGTGGTGATTGTTTATGTATGTAATTAGACTCTTTAGTGGGCTTAATTTCCTCCTCTGTTTCCTTGTGTAGTTACTGTAATGACCTTGGAAATGTCTAGCCTGTGATAATATGCACAGTTGATTTTTATTTCTCTTTATGAGAATAGCTCAAAACTCATTTTTCCGTCAAAAGTTTTGCCTGTTTCTCACCACCAATTTCTTATTAGCATCCCCTTAATACATACATGCTTAATATTAATAAAGTGATCCCTTATTTTTAAACACATTACACTTTAAGTAAATAACTCATTTAATATCTCTCTTACTATAGTGCTTATTAGCATTATACTATCAATGAGGAAACTGAGTCATAAAGAGATTAAGTAGCAAAGCTATGATTTGAATCCAGGTGATCTGGCTCCAAATTCTGAGTTCTTAACACCTATGCTAAAAGGCATTATTTTATCTAAATAGGAAATATTTAATAAGTGCCTCCTATATGCTGCATATGTGAACCTTGGTAAATGTAGTAAGTGATTCCATTGTTCCTTATTGATACTATGTTAAGAGGTAATGATCATTGATACAGTTCTAGGAACATTGCAGGTATCTTCTATTTCTAATAAACACTTTTTGTGCAAAGCATTTATGTATGTTAGCACTTAATCTCAACTAATTAAAGGAAGAGTATGGCTCTCCCCATTTGAAAGATGAATAAACAAACTCAGAGATCCTGTGTAACTTATCTAAAATCATTCAGCTATTTATGGGCAGAGGTAGGATATGAATCCATGTCATACTGAGTCCAAATCTTACATCCATTTAATTGTACTTTATTGCCTCAGAGCTCCATGTCGGTACAAAGAGGAGTTTATTGTGCACATATGAGAAAAAAAGTTGAGTGTATTATGAGATTTTTCAAACTTTGATGTCTGTCAGAATAATCTGAAGAGCCAGTTAAAAATTCAGTTGCTTTGACTTCACCGCTAGAAATTCTTCAATATGTCTAAGGTGGGTCCTGGCTCTTCTAGGTAATTCTGATGCACCCTGAAGTCTTAAACTTCAGTTCTTAAGAGTTTGTTAGGAAATTCTTTTTCAAGAACCTGGAGTAGCATTTCCAAGTCCTGATTGATTAGATATGGCTGGATCCATTAATATGGTTGAAAACGATATTGTCCATTGATTAAATTGAGTTTCCTCAATTTGTTATAGAATGGTATGGGGAGGGAAGGTTAAGGTGAGGAGACTTGGAGACTTTCTGAGAAGGTGGGATTTTAAACCTGTGTTTTCCTGCTGCTGACAGGTTCTTAACCCACATTCTCCAACCCCCATGGATTGGAAAATCTTTCTCTTAAACCTACACCAGAGGTTTTCAAAATGTTCCCAGAATAGCAACTTGAGCATCAAATACCTAGAAACTTATGAAAAATATACATTCTCCAACCCCACCCCAGATATAGTGAATTAAAACTCTAGTGAGGGGGCAGCTATCTATGTTTTAAGAAGCCCTCCAGGAGATTTGAAATCATGCTAAAGACATGGAACCATTGACTTGCATTATTTATTACTAAGCCACTCATTTGGCACTGTATAAGTTTGCTAGGAATGCTATAACACAGTAACACAAATCGGTGGCTTAAACAACAGAATTTTATTGTCTTACAGTTCTTAAGGTTAGAAGTCCAAGATCAAGGTGTTATCAGGGTTGGTTCCTTCTGAGAGCCGTGAGACAGAATCTGTTCTATGCATCTCACCTAGCTTCTGGCAGTTTGCAAGTCATCTTTGGTATTCCTTGTTATCACCCAGATCTCTACCTTCATCTTCACTTGGCATTCTCCTTGTGTGTATGTCTGTATCCCAATTTCCCCTTTTTATAAGAACACCAGTCATATTGTATGCGTTCTTATAAAAGAACCTACCCCAATATGACCTCGGCTTAACCTAACTGTTTAAATCTTCAACAATTCTATTTCCAATTAAGGTCACTGGAGTACTGGAGATTAGGATTTCATCCTATGAATTTTGAAAGTTCACAATTCAACCCATAACAACCACTTTTATTGATAAATATCTTGTCTGATTGATGCAGCCAGCTATTCTCTTTCCTGGCAAAGGTTTTTAATTTAGGCTTTCAGACATCTCACCTGATGCCCTATTGCACCTTAACTGAATCCATTTGGCCTTATAGATTGTTAATTTTACTGTAAATATATTGAACCTTTTCAAACTAAATTGTAGTCATATTATAAAATGTTTTAAAAGCAAATATGCCATCAAGCACTGCTGATATCCCAATTTTAGAATCTTGATGATAATAATAGCTAACCATATTGACAGCTTATTATGTTTTAAGAAGTGTACTAAGCATTTATGCACATTATGCCATCTTTTCCTTACAATTTTCTGAAGCTATTATATCAATTTAGAAATGAGAACACGGAGGCTTAAACTGCCTAAATAGCTTGTACAGACTCATGCAACTATTAAAGGGCATTTCTGAGAGTCAGACTAAGTTGGACTATCCACTGTTTGTCTAATAACCCCTGTACAACATAGCCACCGGGAATAGAATAATAACATAAAAATGTTCCCTTGTTATAACATTCTGTGGCTTTAAAAGCTTTGTGTGTCTGTATGATGGCTTGCTTGAGATAAGTTGACCCTATATTGTTAATTGGAATGCCAAGTGTACAGACTGTGCCTGTCTACTTAAAAACATAGCTCCTAGGGGCCAATATAATATCTCAGTGATGCGGAATTAAATCTTTAAAAAAGCACCCTAACTGTTGGAGATATGATAAAACATAGATTATAGAAGAAACATCACAGTTTTTTTTTTGTGCCAGTGTAAAAACTCATTAAGACAAAGGCAATCAAAAAATAAGAGCAGCTATATGTCAGATTATGCAAACATTCACCTTTCTCCAAACTCTAATACATATACCTCTCTGCCTCTGTTCTGTTTGACAATTGGGTTAACATAATTCTCTTCTCCACTAAAGTCAGAAACAATTTTACATTCTAGAAACACTACTTAAAACTCCTATTGCATACTAAGGAGGTTTATTTATGAAGGTCTTCTCTGTGGGACTTTCCCCAAGATTGTTTTGGTGAATTTACCTACGGTTGAATGAACTTTTGATGTTAGCTAGCATGCTCATCCAGTTAGGTATTAAGGAGGTCAAAGTCTTTGATTATTTGGGATTGAGTAGATATGTTCCAAGAACTTTCTAAATAGTACCTTAGAGCAAACTTTAATGTGCATACCGGTCACTCAACTGCAGGATCTCCTCTACCTCCACACTGAAATTCTGTATTCCTGAGAAGATTCCAGATGATGTTGATACATCTGGCTTATGGGCCATACTCTGAGTAGCAAGGACTTAAAACAGTGGTTTTTAAACTTTTCTGCATGTCACATTCATCTGGGTAGCTTTTGTTTTTTGTAATATAACAGCTTTAATGAGATATAATTCATACACCATACAATTTATTCATTTAAATTGTAGAATTGAATCAGTGGCTTTAGTACATTCACTGAGTTGTCCAACCATAACCACAACCAATTTCATAATTTTTTACTCACCCCCCCAAAAGCCCTTGTATCCATCAGTTGTACATTTTGCCCTTTCTTGCAACCTCTCTCCCTCTCCCTCCCCACCGTCAAGTTTAGCTAACCACTAATCTACTTTCTGTCTCCATAGATTTGCCCAATCTAGTCATTTCATGGGAATGAAATTGTGCAATATGTATTTTGACTGTTTTTTTTTTCACTTAGCACAGTTTTCAAGGTTTATCCATTTTGCAGCATGTATCAGTACTTTATTACCTTTTATAGGCAAATACTATTTTATTGTGTGTATATACCACATTTTATTTATCCATTCATTGGTTGATGGACATTTGGGTTGTTTCCACTTTTCAGCTATTATGAATAATGTTACTATGAATATTTGTAAACAAGATTTTGCCTGGATATGTTTTTAATTTTCTTGTGTGTAATACCTGGATCAGGTGAAACTCTCTGTTTAAGCTCTCAAGGAACTGACAGATTGTTTTCCAAAGCTGCTGTATCATTTTACATTCCCGTTAACAATGTATGAGAATTCAAATTTCTCCACATCCTCATCAACACTTGCATTTTTGATCATAGCTATTTTAATGGGTGTGATGCTGTATCTCATTGTGACTTTGATTTGCATTTCCCTGGTTGAGAATGAATAGCTTTTTTTTTTTTTTTTGAGACAGAGTCTCACTGTGTTGCCTGGGCTAGAGTGCCGTGGCATCAGCCTGGCTTACAGCAACCTCAAACTCCTGGGCTCAAGCATTCCTTCTGTCTCAGCCTCCCGAGTAGCTGGGACTACAGGCATGTGCCACCATGCCCGGCTAATTTTTTCTATATATATTTAGTTGGCCAATTAATTTCTTTCTATTATTAGTAGAGACGGGGTCTTGCTCTTGCTCAGGCTGGTTTCGAAC